>AWOL01S0000207.1:0-36634 GCA_000715115.1 Nicotiana otophora | reverse complement strand
TGGCTGGCCTATCACCGGTCTGTGCCGCAATAACTGGCTGAACTACCCCAACTGGCGGGGCTGCTAGAGCCTGATTCTGGGGAGCCATCTGCTCCGAAGTGGAAGTAGTGGGAGTTTGTGCTCCTCCCCCATCCTGAGAGACGATTGGTGCCACTGGAAATGTACCATTCTGGGCCACGCCCTCCATAAGACTCACCAAACAGACTAGAGCGTCCTGAAGCACTGGAGTAGCTATGAATCCTTCCGGGACCTGAACTGGTCCAATTGGTACATTCTGAACTGGAACCTCCTCCTGAAGGTCCACTTGAGGTTCTACAACAGGTACAGCTGCTCGAGCTCTAGACTGAGCTCTACCTCTGCCTCTGCCTCGGCCTCTAGCACGACCTCGGCCTTGACTTCTACCCCCGGCCATAGTTGCCATCGGGGGTTTTGGTCCCTATCCAGCGGTAGATATTTTACGTGTTCTTACCATCTGTGAGAGAATAAGATTAGAATGGTTCAATCATAGATGATAAAATAAAATCGCACGACAGAATAAGAAAGAAGTGATATTGTTCCTAAACTTCATAGCCTCTGAGAGATAAGTACAGACGTCTCCGTACCGATCCTTCACACTCTACTAAGCTTGCTCGTGACTCGTGAGATCTATGTAACCTAGTGCTCTGATAAAAACTGTCACGACCCGAAATTCCCACCTCCGGGACCGTGATGGCGCCTAGCATTTCACTTGCTAGGCAAGCCAACGTTAGAATAATATTATCCATTTTAAATTTGTTTTTTAAATTTATTAATAACAAGGAAACAAATGCGGAAGTAAGGTCTGAAATGTAGTGAATATTCCATAAAAATAACGGTGTCTAAATACCATCCCAGAATTTGGTGTCACAAGTGCATGAGCTTCTAGAATAATACAAATAAAGGTCTGAATAAAATAAAGCTATCTGAAAGCAAACACACAACTAAAGTAAAGTAGACGGGGACTTCAGAACTGCGGATGCCGTGCAGCTATACCTCAAGTCTCCTCTAGTAGCTGAAATTCGAGCAAATCTATGATACGCCGCTGGGACCAACTCCGAAATCTGCACAAGAAATGCAGAGTGTAGTATCAGTACAATTGACCCCATGTACTGGTAAGTGCTGATCCTAACCTCGATGAAGTAGTGACGAGGCTAAGGCAGGTCACTCACATTAACCTGTACGCAATAATAGTAACAACAACAATAATAGAAATAAATCAGGTAACTCATTTTTAATAGTTGAATCCAACTCAGTAGTTATAACCAATTATTCTTTCAACCAATTTCTTTTCAGCGTGCAACCCGTTCCCACAATATATTCATTTTCAACCCTCCAATATATTTATTTTAATCAAGTATATATATAGACTTTTAAATAAGTCTGTTGCGGCGTGCAATCCGATCCCCCAATATAGACATTTGAATAAGTCTGTTGCGGCGTGTAATCCGATCCCCCAATATAGACCACAACTTTCCCTTTTGAATTTGTCTCCAAAAGTGTCAAATCTATTCACAAACAATTCGATATACTCAATACGAATCATAAGAATTAATTCCACATGAATTTACTAATTTTTCGGATAAAAATCCAAAATTCATTGTATTATTCGTCAATGGGACCCACATCTCCAATCTCGGAAAAACTTACAAACTCCGAACACTCATTCCGAGATGAGTCCAACCATATAAAAATTATCCAATTCCGTTGTCAAATGGACCTTCAAATCTGAAATTTTCGTTTTTGGAAGATTTTATAAAAATATGATTTTTCTCTGAAAATTTCACGGATTCATGACATAAATGAGTATGGAATCATGAAATATAATCAATATAGGATAAGGATCACTTACCCCAATATTTTCCCGTAAACATCGCCCAAGAACCGCCTTACCCGAGTTCAAAAATTGGAATTGGTTGAAAATGAGACGAATCCCATTTTTCAGAACTTAAGTTCTGTTTGCCCAAATTTTACCTTATGCGATCGCGTAAAATCCTTCGCGATCGTGAAGCACATTTTGGGCTGCCTAGTTTTTCTTAATCGCGATTGCGTGAATAGCCTCGCGATCGCGAAGCTCTACTTTGCTGCCCCAGAAATTTACTCTACGCGAATGCGTAAAATACCATGCGAACGTGATGCTTTGACTCACAGACTTACGTGATCGCGAACGACCTCACGCAATCGCGATGAGTAAAGCGCGTGGCTCAGCTTTAGCCTCTTTAACTCTGCGCGAATGCAACCTTGGCCACGCGTTCGCGAAGCACCACTTCACACCCCTACGCGATCACATCCTCAAATTTGCGAACGCGAAGAACAACTTTGGCTGGCCTTTCAGTTTGCCTTACGAGATCGCGAACGACCTCACACTATAGTGATGGGTAAAAATTCTGCAACAAAACATCAGAAATGTGCCATCTTCCTTAAGTCCAAAATGGCCCATTGAGCATTCGAAACTCACCCGAGCCCTCGGGGCTCCAAACCAAACATGCACACAAGTCTTAAAAGATCATACGAACTTGCTCGCGTGATCAAATTGCCAAAATAACACTTAGATCTACGAATCGGACACCAAATCAAAGGAAATTTTCAAGAAAACTTTAAACTTTTATTTTTACAATCGGACGTCTGAATCACGTCAAATCAACTCCGTTTCTCGCCAAATTTGGCAAACAAGTCATAAATATTATAGTGGACCTATACCAGGCTCCGAAACCAAAATACGGACCCGGTGTCAATAAATCTAACATCAGTAAATTCTTAAACTTTATTAAGCTTCCAAACTTTTAATTTTGTATTAAAATTTTATATCTCGGGCTAGGGACCGCAGAATTCGATTCCGGGCAAACGCCCAAGTCCCAAATCACGATACAGATCTACCGAAATTGTCAAAATACTGATCCGAGTTCGTTTGTCTAAAATGTTGACCATCAACTCAGTTGAGTTTTAAAGCTTTATTTTACATTTTAATCCATTTTTCATACAAAAACTTTCCAGAAAATTATACGGACTGCGCACGCAAGTCGAGGAATAATAAACAATGCTTTTCGAGGTCTTAGAACACGAAATTACTTATTAAATTTAAAGATGACACTTTGGGTCATCACAACAAACATGCACACAAGTGTAATAACATTATATGAACTCGATCGCGCGATCAAAACAACAAGATAACACCTAGAACTACGAATCAACCATCAAAATGCATGAAATTTTTCAAAGAAACTTAAGAACTTTAAAATTGACAACCGAGCGTCCGAATCATGTCAAATTAACTCCGTTTTGCACCAAATTTTGCAGACAAGTCATAAATAGTAAAATGAACTTATACCAAGTTCCGAAACCGAATTCAAACCCGGTTGCTATAAAGTCAACCTACGGTCAAATTTCGAAATTCTTTAAACCTTCAAATTACTAATTTTTAACAAATCACATTAAATCAAGTTAGGGACTTCCGAATCCAATTCCGAGCATACGCCCAAGTCCCATATCACGATACGTACCCACAGGGACTGTCAAAATACCGATACAGGTCCATTTACACAGAAAGTTGATCGTAGTCAACTCAAATTATTTTAATGTAAAAATTTACTCTTTCTTCAATTTTTCACATAAAGACTTTTTGGAATAAGACACGGACTGTGCATGCAAATCAAGAAATGCTAAACAGAGATATAGAGGTCTTGGAACATAGAAATAGAGGCTAAAACTCAAAATGACCTATCGGGTCATCATATTCTTCACCTGTAAAACAAACATTCGTCCTCGAATGGACATAGAAAGGTACCTAGACTGAAAAAAAGGTGTGTGTATCTAATCTGTATGTCGGACTTGGACTCCCACATGGCTGCTTCGATCGACTGACCTCTTCACTGCACTCTAATAGAAGGATAACTCTTAGACCTCAGCTTTCGGACCTGCCGTGCTAGAATGGACACCGACTCCTCCTCGTAAGTCAAAATACTTGTCCAATTGGACTGACCTGAAATACAATACATGGGCCGGATCACCGTGATATTTCCGAAGCATGGAGACATGGAACACCGGGTGAACTGCTGATAAGCTAGGTGGCAGTGCAAGCTTGTAAGCCACCTTGCCAACTCTTTCAAGAATCTCAAAGGGTTCTCTATACCTAGGACTCAACTTGCCCTTCTTTCCGAACCTCATCACACCCTTCATGGGTGATACCCGGAGCAAAACCCTCTCTCCAACCATGAATGCAACATCATGAACTCCATGATCGGCATAACTCCTCTGCCTAGACCGAGTTGTGCGAAGTCGATCCTAAATCATCTTGACCTTTTTCAAGGCACCCTGAACCAAATCGGTACCAAACAACCGAGCCTCTCCCGGCTCAAACCAAACAACTGGCGAACGACACTGCCTCCCATATAATGCCTCATAGGGAGCCATCCTAATACTTGATTGGTAGATGTTGTTGTTGGCAAACTCCGCAAGCTGCAAGATCTGATCCCAAGAACCCCCGAAATCCATAACACATACGCAAAACATATCCTCCAATATCCGAATGGTGCGCTCAGACTGTCCATCCATATAGGGGTGAAATGCTATACTCAACTCAACCCGTGTGCCTAACGCATGCTGTACGACCCTCCATAAGTGCGATGTGAACTGCGAACCCCGTCATAAATGATGGACACCGGCACACCGTGATGACGAATGATCTCACAGATATAGATCAAGGCAACTGCTCTAAAGAATAGGTAACTGCTACTGGAATGAAATGTGCTGACTTGGTCAACCTGTCTATAATTACCCATACTACGTTGAATTTCTTCGAAGTCCGTGGGATTCCAACAGCAAAATCCATGGTAACATGCTCCCACTTCTACTCGGGAATCTCAAGCCTCTAAAGCAAACCGCCGGGCCTCTAATGCTCATGCTTTACATACTGAAATTCAAACATCGATCCACATATGCAACTATATCCTTCTTCATTCTTCTCCACAAATAATGCGACCTCAAATACTGATACATCTTGGAGGCAACCAGATGAATGGAATACCGCGAACTATGGGCCTCCTCAAGAATCAACTCACGAAGCCCATCCATATTGGGCACACAATTCTGACCCTGCATCTGCAACACCCCATAATCTCTAATAGTAACCTGCTTAGAACCACCGTGCCTCACTGTGTACTTAAGGTCAAACAAATGGGGGTCGTCACACTGACGCTCTTTGATGCGCTCATACAAAGAGGACTGAGAGCCCGTGCAAGCTAGAACCCGACTAGGCTCCGAAACATCTAACCTCACGAACTGATTGGCCAAGGCCTGAACATCTGATGCTAGCGGTCTCTCACAAACTGGAATATACTCAAAGTTACCGATACTCATAACCTTTCTACTCAAGCATCGACCACCACATTGGCCTTCTCGAGATGATACAAAATGTTGATATCATAGTCTTTCAAAAACTCCAACCACCTCCGCTGCCTAAAATTGAGATCCTTTTGCTTGAACAAATACAAGAGACTCCGATGATCCTTGAATACCTCACACGACACGCCCTAGAGGTAATGCTTCCAAATCTTCAGTGCATGAACAATGACTGCCAACTCTAAGTCATGAACATCGTAATGTTTCTTATGATCCTTCAATTTCCATGACATGTATACAATCACCCTACCATCTTGCATAAATACTGCACCAATCCCAATACGCGATATGTCACAATACACCCTGTAGGATCCTGAACCTGTGGGCAACACCAATACTGGGGTTGTAGTCAAAATAGTCTTGAGCTTTTGAAAGCTCAACTCACACTCATTGGACCACCTGAATGGGGCACCCTTCTGGGTTAGTCTAGTCAATGGGGCTGCTATGGATGAAAACCCCTCCACGAGCCGGCGATAATAACCTACCAAACCTAGGAAACTCCAAATTTTTGTAGCTGAAGTAGGTCTAGGTCAGTTCTGAATTGCCTCAATCTTCTTAGGATCCACTTTAATGCCCTCGGCCAATACAACATGTCCCAAAAAGGTAACCGATCCAACCAAAACTCACACTTTGAAAACTTGGCATATAACTGACTATCTCTCAGAGTCTGAGTACAACTCGAAGATGTTGCTCATGCTCCTCTCAATTGCGGGAGTAGATCAAGATATCATCAATGAATACGATCACAAAAGAATCAAAATAGGGCTTAAATACCTAGTTCATCAAATCCATAAATGCCAGTGGGACATTGTCAATCGAATGACATCACTAGGAACTCATAATGCCCATACCGAGTCCGAACGTTTGTCTTAGGGACATCCGACGCCCAATCTTCAACTGATGGTAGCCATATCTCGAATCAATCTTCAAAAATACTTTGGCACCCTGAAGATGATCAAATAAGTTATCAATTGTCGGTAACAGATACTTGTTCTTGATAGTGACTTTGTTCAACTGCTGATAGTCTATACACATCATCATCGAACCATCCTTCTTCTTCACGGACAATACGTGCGCACCCCAAGGCGAGACACTAGGTCTAGTGTTTCCCTTATCAAGCAAATCTTGCAACTATTCCTTCAGTTCCTTTAACTCAGGAAGGGCCATACGGTGTGGTGGAATAGAAATGGGCCGTGTTCCCGGAGCCACATCAATACAGAAGTTAATATCTCTATCGAGTGGCATACCTGACATATTTGTAGGAAGCACCTCTTGAAACTCACGCACAACTAATACTGAATACATGGAAGGAACCTCCGCACTAGAATCACAGATATAGGCCAAATAAGCTAGATATCCCTTCTCAACCATACGCCGAGACTTCACATAAGAAATAACCTTAGTGGAAGAATGGCGAGGAGTCCCTCTCCACTCTAATCAAGGCAACCCCGGCATGGCTAAGGTCACCATCTTGGCATGCCGGTCCAATATAGCATGATAAGGTGACAACCAATCCATGCCCAAAAGTAGGATCTACACTAATCTAAAGACTCCCAATAGTAATGACACACAAGCAATAAACACAATCTACAATAATAGAATCTCCCACAGGCGTGGACACATACACATGAGCACTCAAAGAATCACGAGGCACAACCAGATAAGAAGCAAAATAGGATGACATGTAGGAATAAGTAAAGCCCGAATCAAAAAGACCTGAATCATCTCTATGGCAAACTGGAACAATACCTATGATAACGACATCAGATGACTCGGCCTCAGGTCTCGCTGGGAATGCATAAAAATGGGGTTGGGCCCCACCACTCTGACCTCCGCCTCTCGGACTGCCTTTAGCTGGTTGGGCTCCACCTCTAACGGCCTGACCTCTACCTCTAATGGCCTGGCCTCCACCTCTTGCGGCCTGACCCTCGCCTCTAGCTGGATGAGCGGGCGGTGAAGCAACCAGTGCCGGACCATGGAACGAGAACTCTATTGTGGTATGCTGCTCGACAATCTAGGGAAATACCTCCTGATGTGACATGCACCCCCACACTTAAAGCACCCTTTCGACTGCCGAAGCTGAGACTAACCCGGACGGGCCGGATAACCACTGTGGTAGCTCTGGATCGGAGGCGCACTAATAAGAGCTGATGATGCACTGTAGGCTAGATACTCAGGATGAGATACACAAGGACCACGACTACTTGAAGCACCGTGGGATACCTGAAAACCTGACTGGAATGACATAGGAGAATGGCCTTAACGAAAAGTACCCCTTCTTCCAGATGAGGCACCACTGAAACTACTGAAACAACAAGGCCTCTTGTCAGACTGGCCCCTTCTACTGACCACGAACCATCTCGATCAGTCTAGCATTCTCTATGACCTTCTAGAAAGAAATATCATCTCTAGTATCCTTGGCCATCTATAGCATGATATTGAAAGTGAGTCCATCAATGAATCTCCTCACTCTCTCCCTCTCAGTAGGGAGCAAGACAATGGCATGGCAAGCTAGGTCCACAAATCGAGTCTCATACTGGGTGACGGTCATGCCACCCTGCTGAAGGCGCTCGAACTGCATGTGATACTCCTCTCTCAGAGTGAAAGGAATGAACTTCTCTAGAAATAGCTGTGAAAACTGATCCTAGGTAAGTGAAGGTGAACAAGCTGGTTTGGTCAACATATAATTTCTCTCTTGGCAGAAGCGGTCATCTAAGACACTGCAAAGTTGACCCTATTAGTCTAAATAATACCCATGGTGCGCAACATCTCATGGAAACGGTCCAAGTAATCCTATGGGTCCTCAGAAGGTGCACCACTAAAGTGAATATGGAAGATTTTTATAAACTTATCCAGCCTCATCAAGGCATCGAAAAACTTAGAGGGCCTATCCCCGTCCTGCGCCGCAACAACCAGCTAAACTACCCCAACTTGCTGGGCTGCTGAAGTCTGATATAGGGGAGCCATATGCTCCGGAGTGTGAATAACGGGAGTCTGTGCTCCTCCCCCGGCCTGAGAGACGGCTTGTGCCACCCGAAATGCACCGGTCTGGGCCACACTTTCCATAAGGCCCACCAAGCAGACTAGAGTGTCCCAAAGCACTATAGTGGCTATGAATCCCTACGGGACCTGAGCTGGTCCAACTGGTAGGGTCTGAGCTTGGATCTCCTCCTCATGCTCAATCTGACACTCCACTACGAGTGCTGCTGCTCGAGCTCTAAGCTGAGCTCTGCCTTGGCCTCTGGCTTGACCTCGGCCCCGACCTCTACCCCGGTAGTAGCACCAACACGGGACTCAGACTCCTGCCCAGCTGTAGACGTTGTGCGTGTTCTCACCATCAGCGAGAGAGCAAGAATGGAATGATTCAAACATCAATGATAGAACAATATCGTATGATAGGAAAAGAAAGAAGTGAATTTTTTCCTAAAACTCCATAGCCTCTAGAAGATAAGTACAAATGTCTCCGTTCCGATCCTCCAGACTCTACTAAGCTTGCTCATGACTCGTGAGACCTAAGCAACCTAGTTCTCTGATACCAACTTGTCATGACCCGGAATCCCAACCTCGGGTTCATGATGGCGCCTAACATCTACTTGCTAGGCAAGGCGACGTGAAACCTAAATTTGTAATGATTTTAACAATTGAAAACAAAATATTAACAATGATAAGGATATAAGTCTGAAGTAGAGTAAAATAATATCGAACAACAAAGTCTAAACATAACCTAGAATCTGGAGACACGAGTATATGAACATCTAAAGTGCTACAAACAAGGTCTGAACAAAATACACTGTTTTGAAACTCAATAAAATAGTAAAGATAGAAGGGAAGGGGACTTTAGGGTTGCGGACGCCGTGTAACTAAACCTCAAGTCCTCGACAGCGACTGAATTCGAGAAAAAGCTACTGAGCGCCACTAGGACCAACTCCGCTATTTACACAAGAAGTACAGAGTGTAGTATGAGTACAACCGATCCCATGTACTCTGTAAGTGCCGAGCCTAACATCGACGAAATAGTGACGAGGCTAAAGCGGGCCACTTATAATAACCTGTATGCAGTAATAATAATAATAACAGGAAAATAAATAGGAAGTGGAAGTAAAGCGATTAACTCATGAAAGTGAACTCAAACCTAAATACCAGAAAGTCCAGAATAACACATCTCATAATCTCATATAAAAATGCCGAGGCCAACTCAACATTAACAACAAGTTTAACATACAAACCGTTACGGAGCGTAACCTGATCCCACCGTATCATCATTTATCAATGTCAAGTACCACATATACAATCTGTTGCGGTGTGCAATCCGATCTCACCATATCATTATTTATCAATGTCAAAATCCGTCGTTATTCCACCATTTCAGTTCATTACCTTTCAATCTCCGTTGCGGCGTGCAACTCGCTCCACAAAAAAATTTAATTAACATAAACAATCCGATAGCCTAATTTACAAGAATTTCTATATCAAGAGAGTAAAGGTAAAAGGCAATAAAAGACCACATAATAATCAAATAATACAACAAATATTACAAAACAATAGGAGAAGTAAAACACGTGACAATCAAAATGTGCAAGTAAAACAATTAAAGGCAAGTAGCAAATAAGCATGGAGTCATGAAAGGGACGAAAAATTTAGTACGAGAATAATTAAACGACAAATAAAACCTATTGCATAAAAATCAAATAAGGCATATAACTATTCACACAGCACATACTTCAAAAATTCCTAATTCCCTCAAGTCAAGGTTAGATCGTATACTTATCTCACTCCGCAATCAAATCAAAGCTCAACTGTGGTCATTCCTCTAGAATTAGCCTCCAAACCAATCAAATCTAACTAAATATAGTTCAAAAAATTCAAAATAAGCTTCAGAAAATACCCACGAGTGAAAAAGAATTAATCTTTAATAATTTTGAAAAAAGTCAACAAAAGTCAACTCCGGGCCCGCTTGGTAAAAACCCGAGATTCGAACCAAAACCCAATTACTCATTTTCTTCCGAGCTCGATTATATGATTAGTTTCGAAATCAGACCTCATTTGAGGTCTAAATCTCAAATTCTCAAAATCCCCAATTTCTAAGAAAACCAGAAAACCTAATGAAGCTGTAACCCTTAAGTCCTAAGTCCAAAAATGGCCCGTAGCCTATCTGAAACTTACCCGAGCCCCTCGGGCTCCAAACCAAACATGCACACAAGTGTAATGATATCATACGAACGCACTCGCGCGATCAAAATATCAAAATAATACTTAGAACTACGAATCAGACATCGAAATGCATGAGAATTTTTAAAGAAACTTAAGAACTTTAAAATTCACAACTGAGCATCCGAATTATGTCAAATCAACTCCGTTTTGTACCAAATTTAGTAGACAAGTCATAAATAGTAAAATACAATTAGACCAAGTTCCATAATCGAAATCCAAACCCGGTAGCTATAAAGTCAGCCTACGGTCAAATTTCGGTATTCTTTAAACCTTCAAATTACTAGCTTTCAACAAATCACGTTAAATCAAGTTAGGGACTTCCGAATTCAATTTCGGGCATACGTCCAAATCTCAAATCATGATACAGACCCATAGGGACCGTCAAAATACCGATCTAGGTCCGTTTGCTTACACAAAATATTGACCGTAGTCAACTAAAATCATTTTAAGGCGAAAATTCACACTTTCTTCAATTTTTCACATAAAGACTTTCCGAAATAAGATACGGACTTCGCACGCAAATTGAGAAACGCTAAACGGAGCTAATCAAGGTGTTCAATCACGGAAATAAAGGCTAAAACTCAACATGACCTATCGGGTGATCACACTGTTGAGTTAATTTCATAATTGATTACCTTGTTTTGTCCGTTACAACTATTTATTGTACGCTACAAAATTAATTTGTAACTGATGGCGTAATGATGGTAAATCCCATGTGATATGAGATTAATTGATTCTTTTCTCATTTATAATTATGACCTATTCTCTCGTACCTGATCCGGGGCTATTCTATGATGAGCTATTCCGAGACTAAGAGTCATGGTACGGATATGTTCGGTCCCGAGGGTGTTTTACATATTATCTTTATATGTCATTCTTCATTTTCTCATAACTTTGGTGATACATGTCCCCATTTAATAGACCTACGTGGCCAGTCTATTTTTCATTACTACACATAATATCAACCAAAGTGAAATTTTATAAAAAGATCTAGGATAATTTTAATGTTTTATAATATGTACGTAGACAAATATATGTTGTGCTTAAACTATTTATTGCATTCATTATTGACTTTATTTTAGATATGTAGCTAAGTTTATATTTGTAGTGCACACAACAAAAAATCCTTTAACGATGTCCTCTATATGCTCTAATTGGTGTATAGAATAGGGAATTTAACTCTCGTGGTCGGCTCGGAACCACGATTCAGCCACTATAGGTACCAACATTTTTTGTTCATTGACAAATTTTGATAATTGTGAATTGAATAGCATGTGTGTATAGTGTAGAATTACACATATTGTGTATATATCTGAGAATGTCCTAAGTACCGTTTGGTACTTTGGTTCATGAACAAAAGGGGTTGCTAGAGGGACACCCTAACAAAGTCATGTGTTTTTAGTAAACATTTGTGTATTCATGTTATGTGTTACTTTTCTAATCAAAACATAATTTTTCTTTCGAAGTTAGGGGTGCATTTTGTTTAGTTTCCTTCACTACTCTCTCCCAACAATCATTTTCAAGTAACCCCGTTTGTCTAGTATTTCAATGCACCCCCCCCCCCCTTCACATATGTAGGGCGGAGCTAAAATATTAGGTACGGATTCTGATGAATTTAGCTAGTGCTTTTGCTTAGGTTCTATATTTGTATTAGGAATACATTAAATATGATAGGTATTTAATTGCAAATCCAATACTTAAAACCAATTATGAATTGTTACCTATAAAATGACATCGTTGAATTTTGTAACGTGGTTTATAGACATGTGAATTAATTTAATCCAAAAATATAAAATAATCAAGTACATAAATAAGTTAATAAAAATAAATTAAAAGAAAACGCAAGCCTGACTGTGAGCTGAACTTCTCCAAAAACAATAACAAGAATAATATGATGAACAAAGTAAAGAATATTGTTTTATGGAATAAGAGCAAGTTTTGCCTTTTTTATATACATAATGTTTCATGTCCAACAATGAATATGAATTCTCCTATTTATAGTTCAATTCAGGAAGATAAGATCTCCAAATCAAGCTCTTCTTTAATACGAATAAAACCCTTATTGATGATTGAATAACGACTGAGTATTAATGCAAAGATTCGTTGTAACAACTGCTCATTGAATGCTGTATTTTCAAACCGATATCTTTCTTTCAAATCTTCATCCTCGGTTTCACTGTCTTCGGAACTTACCCAGCACCAATCACATATTCGTAACCGGTGCCAGCAATTTGCTGACTCATATCTTACTTGTCTTTGCTTCCACGTGTTAACTCGTCGAGCATTCACCTAACGTTTATCAGTTTAACCCCATACATGAATTTTAAAGCAAGTTAAGAATCCATAAACTTCAAATTCTAGCTTTACTTCTACACATATACAGTAAGTTCTATGTCCTGGGAAGTTTGTGTCACGACCCAAAATTTATTATAGGTCATGATGGCGCCTAACGCTGCCGTCAGACAAGCCAACGGTAATTTACCAATTTACTTACTTATTTTAGTAATTTTGGAATCGAAATTTTCTTTAATTAGACAGTAGAAAATAGAATTTACAGAGTAAATAAAACTATTTGCACGAACCACGATAATAAATAACCTGAATAGACCCCCAAAACTCGGTGTCACAAGTACATGAGCATTTTTTTAGAAAGTATAACAACAATGCAACATCTGTCCAGATTGGAAATAAGACATGAGGATATAAATGACTCTGATGGATACGCTTCAGGTTGCGGTTCGTAACAGAAAATATATCCCACAATAAAGTCCCCGTAATAGTCGTGCCTCTGCGCCTAAAAGACTACTGGACATATATGTACCTGCACAAAAAGTGAAACAAGTGTAGCATAAGTACATAAATCAACACGTACCCAGTAAGTATCAAGTCTAACCTCGAAGAAGTAGTGACGAGAGGTCGACCTCGATACTTACTAAATGTCCAATAAAGCAATATAATAAAAGCGTAAGCAGATATGAAGTACACAACAATAGTGAAGTAAATGTATAAGGTTTATAATCTTTCAATTATTTCCTTTAAAGCATAAGTTTCTCGATCTTGTATTCTACATTACTATCTTAGAAAAATGCTAAGTGTTAATACCAATTAAGTAAGAAATACCATAAAATGTGGGGCTTCAGTGGAAAGTTTATCTTGTGAATATTCGAACCACTAATGATAACGCACAATTCTGTCGAGGTCGTTCGGTCCGATTCAGAATAACGTGTAAACTACCGAGGGACATGCGACATGATTCATAGATGAATCTATACTGACGACGCATTCTTCTCGCTCCACAAGAAAGGATGACACTTTATGAACCTCTGGAATGAGAGGCTATCACAAGGCTAACATGTAAGGATGTACAATTTCTATTAACGGTCGATTAACTAGCACAAAAATTCAAGTACATGAAATTTCGGTCTTTTACTAATTGCTCTAACAAATTTCCAATATGATTTAGGTACTTCAATTAACAAAGGATGCAAACATTACAAGCAATTCATGATTTGGGTCCTAAACTACCAGGACATAAGCAACATAAGCATAATTAGTAGCTACACATGGACTCTCGTCACCTCGTGCATACGTAGCCCCCACAATTAGCAGTAGATATTAATTTAAATCACCTATGGAGTAAATTCCTTCTTACAAGGTTAGATAAGAGACTTACCTTGCTCCAAGTTCCATAACTGGATCAAGCGCCACTCTAACACCTCAAATCGATGCCTGTTAATCCAAAACTATGCATACAATGTGGAAACCAATCAAAATGAGTTCAAATACCCATAATTAGTCAATTTAAATAATTTTCAACTCCGCTCGAAAAGTCGATAAAATCCACCCTAGGGCCCACGTGCCCGGGTTTCGAAAATATTTGAAGATAAACTTTACCCATAATACTACGAACTCAAATATATGAATTATTCTCAATTCCATGCCCCAAACCACGGTAAGAATTCAAAAATATCATATTCTAGGTTTTTTACCAAAATCTCAAGTTTGTACCAATTTTCGTGTTTAAATCCATATAAAAACCATGTATTTAACTTGTAATAGGTGGGAATCACTTACCTCATGTAACTTAATGAAAATCCCTCCTTGAAGCTCTCCAAAATTAGCCCCAACCAAGTGAAAATGAGAGAAAATGGGCCAAAATCTCGTACTTAAGCAAACCTTCTGCCCAGCGATCACCGCACCTACGGTCACTTGGCCGCTTCTACGGTTCCTCAAGTGCGGCCACAAATTCCGCTTCTGCGGTTTCCCCTAAGGCCTCCTGCCTTCGCATCTGCGGACAAGGCTCCATAAGCCGACAAACACGTAATCCAATCATAGACGGTGGGGTCCCCCACATAACTTTAAGCTACCATCACATAATATAGAGCCCACTATGATTCCTCCTTCTCATTTACCATGATCCCGCACCGTTCACCGCCAAATTTCTCGAAGTCTTTTGGTAAGGTTTTCATGAATATTCTGAATCATCAGTCACAATCACATATTCGACTTCTTACCGAGTAGCAGTAGTATTGCTCACAGAAGCTTCATCAACACCACACAAACGCTAACCTTCTCACAGGAGATAACCTACCTGTGGAATTCCTTACCGATATCTCCCAACAACGTTGTACTGGGTACAACTACCTCGTAATCAGTAAATTCTCCCGAGCCCATGCTCGTTCACCAGATGTATAAGTCTGTTCCTTCCCCCTTGGCATTAATTGAAAGATCAACAATATCTTCCAAACTCAAATCATATTGCATCAGATCAAATCTCCACGCCCCTCTTCATTTCGAGAAACTCCTTTCTGACATATTCAATCTTTCTTCGTACAGTAACCATCTTTTCAAATATAGTCCGTAGACAAATTCACCTTCCATAACCATTCTCAAACCGTTCTATACTCTCTCAAACAGTTCTATACTCTCTCAAGGTACTGGCTATCCTACCACAGAATCCATATGCTACTCTGCCTCTCCCACTTCGGTCAAATCATCCCCTTTAAGCAACTTCTCGACTTTCGCTTCTCATACTTTACCTGCTAGTAATTCGACCACCGCAAGACACCTACCACATGTCCTTCCTTATTTTTCGTTACCAAAATGTTGCATCAAATCAAAATCCAGCTTTGTAGCAATTGATCTACCTAATTGCTACCAACTTTAAGCCTTCTAGGAGACTATCTTCCTCATGCCATCCCATTGAAATTACCAATTCGATCCTGAACTGTTGCATATTGCTATTTCTGACCATTGCCCCTTAAGCACCATTTCATAACACCCTGCCTCGAAGGCAAAAATCAAAGAAGATCATAACCCAGCAAACCATAATGCGTTCTAACAAGGACAACGACACCTCATCACAATGCAATTCCATCACACTCGAAAATACCAAGTCTCGTTACCCCATCAACCCAAACCTGAACATTCATAGTCCAATTGCCTTTCCTTTGCTGGAATTAAACACTGAACCTTTAAATCATGCACTGAAAAATCCTCCTTTCGAGTCATTCACTAGCTTGACACGTAGACACGCACCCTATCATTATACCAACATTGTGCATAGCCTCAAAACCATAGGAAATTCCGATATTGGGCTGAATGACAGAACCTCCTTTTGAAAGAAGACGATAATAACTTGTTTGAATGCGCAGGGAGAAACATCCTACTCCATATCTGTAGTACCACTGAAACTCCTCGATGCCCAATTGACACGAGTGCTCAATATCATATAAGAAGGAGTAGGAAGGAAATAAAGGCACACGCCTTAATGGAATCAAACCGCACGATGGGGAAATCAAGAAGGAAAGTGCTCCTAACAGCCTTGTAGCGCCTCAAAGATAAGTACATACGCCTTCATACTGATCCGCAAGACTCTACTAGACTTGCTCATGACTCGTGAGATCTACGTGAACCTAACGCTCTGATACCAAGCTGTCACGACCCAAAATTTACTATAGGTCATGATGGTGCCTAACGCTGTCGTCAGGCAAGCCAACAGTGATTTACCAATTTAATTACTCATTTTAGTATTTTTGAAATCGAAATGTTCCTTAATTAGACAGTATAAAATAGAATTTACAGAGTAAATGAAAGTATCTGCATGAACCATGATAATAAATAACCTGAAAGGACCCCCAAAACCCGGTGTCAAAAGTACATGAGCATTTTCTAGGAAGTATAACAACAATGCAGCATTTGTCCAGATTGAAAATAAGACAGGAGGATATACATGACTCTAATGGAGACTCCGCAGGCTGCGGTTCATAACAGGAAATACAGCCCACAATAAAGTCCCCGCAATAGCCGTGCCTCTGCGCCCAAAAGACCAACAGACATATATGTACCTACACAAAAAGTGCAGCAAATGTAGTATGAGTACGTAAATCAATGTGTACCCAGTAAATATCAAGTCTAACCTCAAAGAAATAGTGATGAGAGGTCGCCATCGACATTTACTAAATGTCTAATAAAGCAATATAATAAAAGCGTAAGTAGATATGAAGTGCACAATAATAGTGAGGTAAATTTGTAAGGTTTATAATCTTCGAGTTATTTCTTTTAAAGCATAAGTTTCTCGATCATGTATTCTACATTACTATATTAGAAAAATGCCAAGTGTCAATACTAACTAAGTAAGAAATACCATAAAATGTGGGGCTTCAATGGAATGTTTATCTTGTGAATATTCAAACCACTAACAATAACGCACGATTCTACCGAGGTCGTTCATTCCGATCCGGAATAATGTGTACACTGCCGAGGGACGTGCGACACGATTCATAGATGAATCTATACTGCCGAGGCGTTCGGCCCACTCCACAAGAAAGGAGGACACTTTATGAACCTCCGGAATGAGAAGCTATCACAAGGCTAACACGTAAGGATGTACAATTTCTATTAACGGTCGATTAACTTGCACAAACAATTCAAGTACGTGAAATTTCAGTCTTTTACTAATTCCTCTAACAAATATTTAGTATGATTCAGGTACTTCAATTAACAAAGGATGCAAACATTACAAGTAATTCATTATTTGGGTCCTAAACTACCCGGACATAAGCATAATTAGTAGTTACGCACGGACTCTCGTCACCTCGTACGTACGTAGCCCCCACAATTAGCAGCATATATTAATTTAAATCGCTTATGGGATAAATTCGCTCTTACAAGGTTAGACAAGAGACTTACCTTGATCTGAAGTTCCATAGTCGGCTCCAGCGCCACTCTAACACCTCAAATCAATGTTTGTTGATCCAAAACTATGCATACAATGTGCAAACCAGTCAAAATGAGTTCAAATACCCATAATTAATCAATTTAAATAATTTTTAACTCCGTTCGAAAAGTCGATAAAATTCACCCTCGGGCCCACGTGCCCAGATTTCGAAAATGTTCGAAGATAAACTTTACCCATAACACTACAAACTCAAATATATGATGTATTCTCAATTCCATGCCCGAATTCGGGGTAAGAATCCAAAAATACCAAATTCTAGGTTTTCTACCAAAATACTAAATTTCTACCAATTTCCGCGTTTAAATCCATATACAAACCATGTATTTAACTTTTAATAGGTGGGAATCACTTACCTCGTGTTACTTGATGAAAATCCCTCCTTGAATCTTTCCAAAAATCGCGGTTTCCCCTTATGCGGTTTCCCCTAAGGCGGCCTCCCTTCGCATCTGCTGACAAGGCTCCGCTTCTACGGAGTCGCACCTGCGATAAGAAATCCGCTTCTGCGGTCTCGCAGGTGCGGCCAAAATCTCGCACCTGCTCATCCAACCCAGTTCCCCTCCAGAAGCGGTTACACCAGCAACAAAAATTCCAGCAGCTTCAACAAGGCTCCAATCGATCCGAACCCCATCCGAAACTCACTGAGCCACTCGGGGCCTTAACTAAATATACCAACACGTCCCAAAATACCACACGAGCTTAGTCGATCCTTCAAATCACGTCAAATAACATCAACGTCACGAATCACGCGTCAAATCAAACTTATAAACTTTTAAATTTCCACATTCTATATCTTATGTCGAAACGTATCAAATCAAGTACGGTTGACCTCAAATTTTGTACACAAGTCATAATTGACATTACGGACCTACTCCCACTTTCAGAATTGGAATCCGACCCCGATATCAAAAAGTCCACTCTCGGCCAAACTTTCCAAAAATCACCCAACTTCAAACTTTCGCCAATTGACGCTGAAACGACCTACAGACTTCTAAATCAGTGTCCGGATACGCTCCTAAGACCAAAATCACCATATAAAACTATTTTCAGGCTCGGAATCCCAAACAGACATCGATAACATAAAAATCCACTCCAACCCAAACTTAAGAAATTATTAAACCTTCAAAATGCCTACCTTCCATAATAAGCGCCGAAATATTCTCGGGCTACCTGACGCTCGACCCGGACATATGCCCAACTCCTAAATTATCATACAAACGTATTGGAACCTTCAAATCCTAATTCCGAGGTTATTTATTAAAAACCTAAACCTTAGTCAATTTTTCCAACTTAAAGCTTCTGAATTTAGAATATTTTTTCCAAATCAACTCCGAACCTCCCGAAATCAATTCCGACCATACGTACAAGTCATAATACCAGAAGTGAAGCTACTCAAGGCCTCAAACAGCCGAACGAGGCACTAGAACTCAAAACGACCTGTCGGGTCGTTACAATTTGTTATTATTATCATAGCAATTTCTCCTTTGCGGAATAGAAAGTTATGGAAAAGTTCTTTTATAAAAAAAAAAACATTGCTGAGATTTTATTCTTTTTGACATCAACTTTTCTTTAGTAGTTGATGCCTAATGCTTTGTACGTGGAAGTTCGTTATCACCCGTAAAAGATTATATTAAGAGATGGTCAATCAACATACAACATTAACTGATTGAGAAAAAAATGAAAAGCATAAACGGTTGCGCTAAATTTATATGTTCATTACTTTAGCTATAACAAGGGCAAAGTAGCATAAATATATAATTTTGAAGTGTTTCAATCATGTATACAAATAATCATGTATTTTGAGAAAAAAGACAATAGTCACAATTGTAGAAATTTAAACACATACATAGAGCCTATGTAACGGAATATTAATAGGAACGTACATTCAGCCATTGTTGTTCAAGCCTTTGGAAAACTTTGACGGAAAACCTAGAGAACCTTCTATCCTATGCCTATCGTAGGATGCCAGACTGATGAAGTCACATGCGTATTTATAGGTAGACTAGGAACTCTTAGACAAATACATTAGTCCTAGGGACTTCTCCATAATATACGGTTGCCTTAGGGACTCATAATTAATAGTTTCCTTCCATCAAGAAAATTTCTAGATATGCATAACCACAAAATATTATTTGATAAGGTAATTACTTAGGAGACACGATAATTAAATTAATTAATAATATGGGGCCACAAAAGTCTCATTAAAGAGACATGCAATTCTTACATTCTCCCACTTGGTCCACATATTATAATCAAATAATCCTTTATAAGTGATAATTATAACAATATAGCCATAGACTTTATCACTCTACTAAAAGTTATGCAACAATAACTTTAACTAGAACATATCATCACATGCACCATGGAGGTCATGCTCTTAAATAAGCACTTCCTTCAATGTATTCATCCAATGATCACAAATAATATAAGTCATTCAGAGTCCAACTTTATTCATCCAATGATCACAAATAATACATGAAAAACTAAAAGTGTGAACTGTCATGTATATCAAAATAAATATAATGTTTAGACAAACTGTTAGAGAGCAAAGCAAACTAAATTGAGCTACTAAGCCCCATATGAATTACATGATCCTTGAAAATATTAGCCGGTAGACCTTTAGACATAGAATCAGCAATCATCAAAGTAGTACTAACATGATCAAAATACACATCTTACTTCTTGACATACTCTCTAACCATCAAGTACTTTATGTCGATATGCTTGCTTCGACTGCCACTTTTATTATTCTTAGAAAAGAAAATTGCAGCTGAGTTGTCACAGAAGATTCTCATTGGCGTTGAAATAGAATCGACAATCCTAAGACTGAGAATAAAGTTCTTCAACCATAACGCCTGTGATGTAGCTCCATAGCCTGCTATAAATTTAACTTCCATAGTGGATGTTGCAATAATTATTTGCTTGATACTTCTCCAAGATACAACACCTCCAACAAAAAGAAAAATATATCCTGAAGTAGATTTACCAGTGTCTTTGCATCCACCCAAATCAGAGTCTAAATAAACAATCACCTCCAATGAGTCCGAGTATTTGTTTCTAAGGTTAAAATCCTTGGTTCCTTACAAATATCTCAAAACCCTTTTACCAGATTTTCAATGGTCAAGACCATAGTTACTTTGATATTTGCCAAGCATTCCTACTACAAAAGCAATATCATGTCTAGTGCATACCTGTGCATACATAAGACACCCAACAAGCGAAGCATATAGAATGCCTTTCATTTTCTCCTTTTGTAATGCATTTTGTGGACATTGATTTAATAAGAATTTGTCACATTTAATTATGGGTGCTGCTATAGGTGAACAGTTCTTCATTCCGAATCTTTTCATAATTCTTTCATTGTAGGCCCTTTGAGATAGTCCAAGTAATCTTTGGGATCTATCTCTGTGAATCAATATGCCAATGGCATAAGAGGATTCACCTCTATCCTTCACCTCAAAATTCTGGGTAAAGGAACTATTTAATCTTATGCCACAACCACAAATCACTACTTGTAAGTAAAATGCCATCAACATATAGCACTAGAAAAGTATATTTGCTCCCACTTATCTTAAGTTATATACATGGATCAATGATGTTCTCCCTAAATCCAAATGAAGAAACAACATTATGAAATTTAATATACCATTGGCGGAAAACCTGCTTTAACCCATAAATGAACTTATTCACTTGCAAACAAGGTTACTTTTGTCCTTATCACAAAATCCTTCATGCTGGTGTATTTATACCTCCTCTTCAAGATCTCCATTCAGGAAAGGCGTTTTCACATCCATTTGATGCAGCTCTAAATACAAATGAGCTAATTAATATCATGATTATTGTCAATGAATCCTCTTTGATACTAGAGAGAATGTTTCATAGTAATCAATGCCTTCTCTATGAGTGAAACCTTTATATCGTTTGATATTACCATATGAGTCTCTTTTGGTTTTAAAAATCCATTTGGAACCTATAGTAGAGGCTCCTTTTGGTAATTCGACGAGACCCCAGACTTTATTTTTAGCCATACATTCTAACTCTTCTTTCATGACATCATACCAAAGTGTGGAGTTTTCTCCACTCATGGCTTGTGAAAATGAGCATGGATCATCTTTTAGTCCAATATCATAATCAAACTCTTGGAGATATACAACATAGTCACTAGAAATTGTTGGTTTTCGAACTCTTGAGGATTTTCTTACTACCATTGGTTCAAACACTCTTCAGTGGGTTCAGGTAAAGCGGGTTGATCTTCATGTGGCTCCTTAATTGGTGGTGGCTCTTGAACTTGTTGTTGTTCAGATAATTCATGAGAATTTTCTAACAAACATTCAAGTTCCCAATATATAAAGGTACCACATATGATTTTCTTATTTCTTCCAGTTTCAGCTTTTGAGTCAAACACTACCACTTTCTTCATACTCCTAAATAAAGTTAGCATTTCTAGCCTCAATAATTTTTGGAGAATGAGAAGAACAATAATACCTAAATCCCTTAGAGTTAACTACATAGCCTATATTATTGTTCTTTATCCAATTTATTTAGTTATGCATTATAAACCCTTACTTCATTTGAATATCCCCAAACATATAAATGATTTAAACTAGGTTTTCATCTTTTTTATAACTCAAAATGTGTCTTGGGGGCAGCCATGGATGGAACCTTATTTAAAATATACACATCGATTTTTAAAGCTTCAATCCATAAAGATAAAAGTAAGTTTGGTATGCTAATCATGCTTCTTACCATGTCCATTAATGTTCGGTTTCTTTTTTGTTCTTTTTTCTGCCACACCATTTTGTTGTGGTATTCTTGGCATGGTATATTGGGCAATTATACCTTCACTTTCAAGAAACTTAGCAAATAGACCCTTAACTTGTCCCTTATCTGTGTACCTACCATAGTATTCTTTACTCCTATCAGATCTTACAATTTTGATCCGAGCACCTATTTGTTTCTCTACTTCTGTTTTCTAAACTTTAAAAATATTAAGTGCTTCGGATTTGTTAAATAAAAAATAGAGATACATATATCTTGAATAGTCATAAATAAATGAGATAAAATATCTCTCAGCATTCAAGCAAGGAGTAGGAAAAGGTCCAAAGATGTCTGTATGTATGATCTCAAGCAATTGAAAACTCCTTTTGCAACCTTTAGTTGATCTGTTGGTATGCTTACCCTTTATGCAGTCCACACAAGTCCCAACGTCAGAAAAATCAAGAGCTTTTAGAACTCTTTCATTGACCAACCTTTTAACTCTATCAATAGAGATGTGTCCCAATCTCTTGTGCTAAAGACTTATGAGTTATCATCGATCCGCTTAGTGCCAATTTCTTTGTCATTCAAAGTTAAAATACAGCATTCAAATGTGGGGTCTAGCTCAAGTTTATATAAATTTTTCATTTAAATTTCCAAAACCAATAACTTTATTGTCTTTCAAAAAATTTCACATAAGGATAATAATTGATAGTCTTGAAAGAAAAATTAAATTTCTAGAATATTCTAGGACATAAAAAGTATTTTCCAAATCTAAGTAAAAATCATCCTTCAAAATGAGCCTATAAATCCCCATGACTTCCACACGTGAACGCGTCCAATTGCCAGAATAGACGTATTGTTCACTTCCAATCGGCTTCCTCTGAGTTAGAAAGCCGTGCATGATTTTGGTAATGTGAATTGTAGCACCAGAATCAATCTACTATGTATTACTAGAAACTTCAGTAAAATTAGATTCATAACATACAAAGGTAAAATTACCTTTCTTCTCAAGTCATTTCTTGTATTTCAGGCAATCCTTCTTCCAATATCCCTTCTTCTTACAGAAACGGCAAGCATCTTTTTCAAAAGTGCTTTTCTTCTTCTTTGGGTCACTTTTGCCCTTCTTTGAATTTCTCTTACTATGAGTCACCAAATTAACACTTTCAGGTGTCTCATGCTTCAACCTTTATTCTTCTTGAACACACATGATCAAAAGTTTATTGATTGACCATTTATCCTTATGTGTGTTATAAGAAATATTGAACAGACCATATTACGCAGGAAGTGAGTTGAGAATGAAATGCACAAGAAATGGCTCATACATATCAACCTCAAGAGACTTGAGTTTAGCAGCAATGTCTCTCATCTCCATAATATGCTCACGCACTGTACAACTTCTGTCAAAAGTCATACTTGGAGCCTCTTCATAAGGGTCCTGGCCAATGCCTTGTTAGAGCTTACGAATTGTTCATCAATTGTATGTTATTAGGGATAGAACCCCTAATGATTTGGCTTATGTGAGATTTTATGAGCATTAAGCTTAAGCGATTAGATCGCTCCCACCGCCCATAATTAGCCTTAGCCGCTGGCGTACTTGATTCCGTGGGAATAGGTGGTTCTTTCACACAGAGTGCCAGGACCAAATCCGAGCAACCTAAAGTGAGAAGGACTTTCTCCTTCCATTAAGTATAATTGTCACAATATAATATTGAAATTCGAGCATTCTCATTAAAAATAATGGTAGGAAAAGCTGTAAAGAGTGTAAAACAAGGATAAACATACATAAGTTATGAAGTACAATCCATCAAAGATGAATCGCATACAATGCCAATTCTAAGTAAATTCTAGACCCCTCTGTTGGCAGAGGTTACAACACATGCATAGAATTTACTTTACTTTATTAGACTAGTAAACCAAAACACATAAAAATCAATCTGTACCTGTGGGCATAAGATTATTTTCAACTTAAAGGTTTACTATCTCATTCCAATTAATATCACCAAAATGGTTACCTCCCTGTAGGGTCGGGTTACCATTTTAATGAGATAATTAAACTAAATAGATATTGTCATGACCCAATTTTCACTATAGGCCGTGATGGTGCCCAACGTCGCCGCTAGGCAAGCCAAAGGTGAACTGCCCATTTAATTGCTCATTTTAATATTTTTAAAATCTTTGATTTTTATTTAATAAGGAAACAAATAGTAAGTGAGAATAGTAATGTAAAGCATAAACTAAAAGAGAAAGTAAGATAGTGAATTTAAATAATCAAAACCCATGAGTGTCTACTAGAATTCCAAAACCCGGTGTCACAAGTGCACGAGCATATAGTAGAATATGCAAAATTCTCTAAGAACTACTATCTGAAACAGAATAGACAAAAATGATAAAAACATAACAAGAGAAGTCTCCAGGTACTACAGAACGGAGAATGAGAAGCAACTCACCACTAGACCTCCGGGTAATGCGGATACGCGCCCGAACGAACTCAAGATGCACCTGTCTCAGAACTTGCACAATATGTGCAGAAGTGTAACGTGAGTACCTAAACAACGTGTACCCAGTAAGTATTTGTCTAACCTCGAAGAAGTAGTGATGAGGGATTGATATTGACACTTACTAGTGGGCAATAGACATAATGTACAAGAATGTTTAATAGGCATGAAATACAACATGAATAATGGAATAAGAGGCAATAATTAAATGATCCTTTAACAAAATAACAATTGAAAGTCCCCAACTATCACATGATAATCTCAACAAGTAAGGGTCCAACATGTATTTATAGATTCTCAAGTCATGAAAGACACATCAAGTATAATCAGACTCAAAGTGACAACACACACGAGTTATACCGAGGTCGTATGGCCAAACCCATAATAATTGTGTACATACACTATCGAGGTCATACGGCCCGATCCATGGATGCATCCCATAATATATATAAATATTGCCGATGCGTTTGACCCGATCCACATGAATAGGGAAACTCTTCGGATTCTGAGTTTTGTATTTACAACTTCAAGGTAAGCCCATAAAAGAATATAAATTTCCATCAACGATTAAACATTCCGCCAATGTCACAATCCATTTTTACCTATAAGTCGTGATGGCGGCCAACACTACAGCTAGACAAGCCAACTGATAAATCAAACGTATATTTATTAAACTTTTAGTCCAAGAAAATAATAAAATACCAAATTCTACCAATGTATGTACCAAGACCTGATGTCACAAGTACATGAGCATCTAGTAGATTATACAAAACTCCAAATACTGTCTGAAATAAAATAGACATAATGTAAATATAAGAAGAGACATTGATAGCAGCAGAACGACTCAGAAAGACAGCTCACCACTATGCCTCGGGATAACGTGGATATGTGATGATAGGTCCTCCACTAGTACCCATCTCAGATCCTGCACAAAAAGTACAGCAAATGTAGTATGAGTACGTAAACAACGTGTACCCAGTAAGTATCAAGCCTAATCTCGAAGTGGTAGAGACGAGATGGCCGACTTTGACACTCACTATGGGTCAATAATAATAGTTGAAATAAAACTAGAATATTTAAATCAGCATGATTCACATAATATAACAATAATTTATTTAACCAGCAAAAATAATTAAGTTCCTTCAAAATGCAACAATTCTCAATATATATATTAAATCCTTCAATTTCAATAAAATTTCAATTTATCAAATAACTTTACAAGCTGCAATTCAATTTCAATGAATTTCTAATTTATCAAAAGCCTTACAAGCTGCAATTCAATTTCAATGAATTTCCAATTTATCAAATAGCTTTACAAGCTACAATTCAATTTCAATGAATTTCCAATTTATCAAAGCTTTACAAGCTGCAATAAACCGTCAAAGCATCGTGTTATTATTATTATTATTATTAAGCACGATTTCAGCCGAGGTCGTACGACCCGATCCAGAGTTTCGTGTACACTGCCGAGAGACGTGCGGCACGATTCATAAATGCATCTATCCTGCCGAGGCGTTCGGCCCGCTTCATAAGAAAGGAGGACATTTTCTTATGTACCTCCGGAATGAGAATATATTTATTATAAGATAAATTCAGGAGGAAAAATAATTTCTCTTAACAATTAATTAATTTAAACAGAAAAAAATCAAGTATATGAGATTTTCATCCTTTAATATTTTTATCTAACAATTCACAATATATATGTGTATATATCAAATAATATTAATTAAACAAAGAATACAATGTACACAAGTAATTCATGCTTTGAGTCCTAAACTACCCGAACTTTAGCATTAATAGTAACTACACACGGACTCTTGTCACCTCATGCGTACATAGTCCCCACAATTAGCAACAATTATTTAATTTTAATCACCTATGAGGTAATTTCCCTCTCACAAGATTAGACAAGAGACTTACCTCGTCTTGCTCCAATTTAATCCACTATAAGGCCTTTTCCACGATTATCCAACTCTGTCTGGCTCGAATCTAGCCAAAATAATTCGATACAATCACTAAAAATTATAGGAATCAATTCTATAAGAAAATACTACATTTTTAATAAAAATCCCGAAATTAATTAAACATTCGTCCGTGGAGCCCACGTCTCGGAATCTGGCAAAGTTACGAAATTCGACAACCCATTAAATTACGAGTCCAACCATACCAGTTTCACTCAAATCCGACTCCGAATCGATACCGAAATCTCAAAAATTCGTTTCTATGAGATTTCTAAAAATTTCCCAAATTTCAATCTCAAAACACTAATTAAATGATGAGAACAATGATATATTTATGTTTATAGATCAAATCCAAGTTAGAATCACTTACCCCAATGTCTTTTGTTTGAAAATCTATCAAAAATCGCCTCTCCTCAAGCTCCAATTTGTTAAAAATGGCGAATGGGACGAATGCCCTCTTTTATAATTCTGCCCAGGCAGCCCTCGATCCTCGGCCTCGATCGTGGCTTCGATCTTGGGCCTCGATCTTGGGAGCTCGATTTTTGGACCTCGATTTTGGGCTTCGATTTTTGGGCCTCGATTTTGGGCCAAAATTTCCAGCAGAAAGGAAAAATTGCAGCAGCTGTTTTAAGTCCAACTTTTGATCCGTTAACCATCCGAAACTCAGCCGACACCCTCGGGACCTCAACCAAATATACCAAAAAGTTCTAAAACATCATACGAACTTATTGGAAACCTCAAATCACATAAAACAATGCTAAAACCACGAATTATGCTCCCATTCAAGCTTAATGAAACTTAAAATTTCCAACTTCTACATTCGATGTCGAAACTTAGCAAATCAACTCCGATTGACCTCAAATTTTACACACAAGTCATAAATGACATACCAGAGCTATGAAAATTTTCGGAACTGGATTCCGACTCCGGTATCAAAAAGTCAACTCCTCGGTCAAACTTTTAAATTTAAATTCTTGTTTTAGCCATTTCAAGCCTAATTTAACTACGGACTTCCAAATAAAATTCTGAACGCACTCCTAAGTCCAAAATCACCATACGGAGCTGTTAAAATAATCAAAATCCTATTCCAGGGTCGTTTTCACATATTTAGACATCCGATCACTATTTAAACTTAAACTTTTAATTTTTCATCAAAATTCCATATCTCGGGCTAGGGACCTCGGAATTTGATTTCGGGCATACGCCCAAGTCCCAAATCACGATACGGACCTATCGGAACTGTCAAAAATACTGATCCGAGTCTGTTTGCTCAAAATGTTGACCAAAGTCAACTCAATTTAGTTTTAAAAATCTAATTCACATTTAATCCATTTTTCACATAAAAACTTTCCAAACAATTTACGGATTGCGCACGCAAATCGAGGAATAATAAATAATACTTTTTGAGGGCTTAGAACACATAATTAATTATTAAATTTAAAGATAATATTTTGGGTCATCACAGCCAAATCTCTAAGTAACGAAGCTTGATTTAACATAATCTTTAACCAAATTTTATTTATTACTTCAAGCAATTAAACTAACAAATTGAGTTCAAATAGTGCAAGTAATAGAATAATAAAGGCATATGTCTATCCGTACATAACATGAATTTTAGCTACGCATCTTCGTGCGTACGTAGCACCCACAATTAGTAGCAAATAGCAATTTAAACACCTATGGGGTTATTCCCTCTTACAAGGTTAGGCAAGAAACTTACCTCGTTCCCAAGTCCACTTTTCGGTCCTCGAATCACTCTAAGCGCCTCAAGTCAGTGCCGAATAATCGAAAACTAGCCAAAGGTTCTCCAACTAATCAATTGTTGCTCAAAAGTTTATAATTTAACTATTATAGTAATTACCCAAACCAAATTGGAAGATTCCTAAAACTCACCACCGGGCCCCCGCCAGGATTTCAAAAATATTTGTAAATAATTATTACCCATAACCTCACGAACATAAATATATAATATCTACTCAATTTCATAACCATTTTCGTGGTCAAATATCATTTTTATCAAAACATAGGTTTCTCAACAAACTCTTAAAATTTTGCACATTTTACATGTTAAAATCTATCCATAATCTATGTGTTTATTTTACATTGTATAGAAATCACTTACCTTTAATAGCTAGGTGAAAACCTCTCTCCAAGAAGCTCTAGAATCGGCCAAGAAATGAGAGAAATGAACAAAATAGGCCAAGTCCCGTTTTATTAAAGTCCACTGCCTAGGCCTGCCTTCTTTAGGATCGCGAACAAGCCCTCACGATCGCGAAGGCAAAACGGCCCAAGCCCCTGAAACCCTTTTACGCGATCGCAAGAAAGGATTCGTGAACGCGAAGCACATGCCCTGCTAACCTACGCGAATGCGACCAGCCTTTGCGAATGCGAATGGCATTTTACCTGACCATCCCCCAGGTCCAGGCCTTCTACGCGAACGCGAGATGGCCACCGCAAACATGAAGGCCACAGAACCCAAGCCTCTGCAAACGCGACCCCTAATTCGGGAACGCGAAGAACAAAATACCCGGTCCCCAAATCCTTCATCGCGAATGCGAGGGTCCTTCCGTGTTCGGGAAGAAGGCAACCAGAACAACATCTTCTATAATTTTAGACATAGCTTTGGGTGGTCCGAAACATACCCGAACCACCGAGGACCCTGTCCAAGTGCACCAACAAGTCCATAAACATAATACGACCTGCTCGAACCCTCAGAACACGAAAAACAAGATCGAAACTAAGAATCACACCTCAAAATCAATTGAATCAACTTATGAACTTCAAACTTCTCAACTAGTTCCGAACACGCCGAATCATGCTTAGACTACCAGGAATCACCCCAAATTTTATGTATAAATCACTATACAGACCTATTCCCAAGCTCGAAATACCAAACGGATATCGATAACACCAAAGTCTACTCCAAACCAAATTTAAAGAAATAAAAAACACTCAATGAACCATCTTTCAACATTAAGAGCTGGAACACTCCCAGATCACCCGAAACCTCATCCGAACACATGCCCAAGTCAAAATCATCATACGAACCTATTGGAACCATCAAATACTGGTTCCGAGGTCATTTACTCAAAATGTTGACTCAAGTATGACTTGGCCATCATAGGCCATTATTAAGGAACTAAGTGCTCCGATTTCAACCCGACCCCTTCCAAACCTAAAACAACCATCCCCTCAAGTCGTAAAACAATAAAATCACATATGCCGAGCCTTAATTAGGGCAACACAGATTTAGAAAGCAAAATGATCGGCCGAGTTGTTACATTCTCCACCTCTTAAACAAACGTTCGTCCTCGAATGATTCTAGAATCTTACCTGGAGTGATGAATAAGTGTGGATATATGCTCCTCAAGTCCTCCTCGGCCTCCCAAGTTGCTTCCTGGACTTTTTGACCCCTCCACTGGACCTTTACCATAGAAATCTTCTTGGACCTCAACTAGCGAACCTGCCTATCATCAATAGCAACTGGATCCTCCTCATGACCTAAGCTCTCATATAGTTGAACTGTACTGTAATCTAACATATGCGACCTATCGACATGGTACTTCCGGAGCATAGACACATGGAAGACCGTATGAACTCCCGATAGACTTGGAGGTAAAGCAAGCTCATAAGAAACCTCCCCAACTCGCCTCAACACCTCAAATGGCTAATAAACCTTGGGCTCAACTTGCCCTTCTTTCCGAACCTCATGATATCCTTCATCGGCGAGACTTTCAAGAGAACCTTCTCTCCCACAATAAATGATAAATCACGCGCCTTCTATTCCGTGTAACTCTTCTGTTTGGACTGTGCTGTGCGAAGCTATTCCTGAATCAACTTTACCTTCTCCACTTCATCCTTCACTAAATCAGTGCCATATAACCTAGCCTCACCGGGCTCAAACCATCCAATGGACGAACGACATCGCCAACCATATAAAGCCTCAAACAAAGCCATCTCGATGCTGGATTGATAACTATTGTTATAAGCAAACTCGGCCAAAGGAAAAAATCAATCACACTGCCTTCTGAAGTCAATCACACACGCTCTGAGCATATCCACCAGAATTTGAACTGTCCATTCCGACTGCCCTTCGGTCTGCGGATGAAAGGCTGTGCGGAGCTCTACCCGGGTGCCCAACTCGCTTTGTATTGCCCTCCATAAACTCGAAGTGAACTGAGGGCCTCTATATGAAATGATGGAAATAGACACACCATGCAACTGAATAATCTCCTGAATGTAAATCTAGGCCAATCTCTCCGAAAAGTACTTAGTCACAACCAGAATAAAGTGTGCCGAGTTGTTCAGCCTATCGACAATGACCCAAACGACATCAAACTTCCTCAACGTCCACGAAAATCCAACTACAAAGTCCATAGTGATCCACTCCCATTTCCACTCCAGTATAACTATCTACTGGAGTAGACCACCTGTCCTCTCGTGCTCATACTTAACCTGCTTGCAATTTAGACACCTCGCTACATACTCAACTATGTCCTTCTTCATTCGTCGTCACCAATAATGCCGCATCAGATAGAGATACATCTTCGTAGCACCTGGATAAATAGAATATTGAGAATAGTGTGCCTCCTCTAGAATCTTCTCCCTCAAGCAATCAACATTATGAACACAGAGGCGACCCTGGATTCGCAGAACACCATCCTCGCTGATAGTAACCTCCTTGGCACCACCCCATAGTATCGTCTCTCTAAGAACCAACAAGTGCGGATCATCGTACTGACGAGCTTTGATCCGCTTAAATAATAAAGACTGAGCCATAACGCATGCAAAAACTCGACCAGGCTCTGAAATATCCAACCTCACAAGTTTGTTAGCTAAGGATAGAATGTCCAAAGCCAATGGTGTCTCCTCCACTGAAATAAATGCCAAACTACCCATACTCTCGGCCTTTCTACTCAAGGCATCCGTAACCACATTCTCCTTGCCCGGATGGTAAAGGATGGTAATATCATAGTCCTTCAGTAACTCAAGCCACCCGCACTGCCTCAAATTAAGATCCCTCTGCTTAAACAAATGCTGCAAATTACGATGATCAGTGTAAACCTCACAGGACATCCCCTAAAGATAATGCCTCTAGATTTGAGAGCATGAACTATCGCGGCCAACTCCAAATCATGTACATGGTAATTCTTCCCGTAGGGCTTCAACTGACGTGAAGCCTATGCAATAACTTGCCCCTCCTACATCAACACATAACCCAAGCCAACGTGTGAAGCATCGCAATACACAATACACATCCCTGAACCGGAAGGCAACACTAACACCAATATTTTAGTCAGTGCTGTCTTGAGCTTCTTAAAGCTCGCCTCGCAATCATCAGACCATCGAAACGGTTCCCCCTTCTGGGTCAACCTAGTCAAAGGTACTACAATAGATGAGAAACCATCCACAAACCGACGATAATAACCTTCTAACCCCAAGAAACTCCTGATCTCGGTTATTGTGGTAGTATCATAAGTGCATGGCAGGACAACTTAGAGAATCTGTCCTCATAATCGGCCACAGACATCTGACCCTGTTGGAGCCGCTCGAACTGACCCGTAGCTCTTCTCTCTGAGAGGGTGGAATATATCTCTCCGGAAAGAAACATGTGAACTGATCCTAAGTCAAGGGAGGCGAACCTGTTGCTAAGAAGATAGGACTGCAACCATCTAGGGCCCTGCTTTCCAACTGAAATATGGTGAAGTCCACTATGTTGTCCTCCAATACCATTTGTTGTGCAGCCTGTCTCTGCAATGATCAATAAAATCCAGGGGTCCTCATGTCGCTCACCGCCAAAGGTAGGAGGATGTATTCTTGTCCATCTATCAAATAGTTATATGGCTCGACGGTCGCATCTGGTCGGAGCTCTAGTACAACCACTGCAACTGGCTGGGCTCCGCCCATAAGTAAGGCACAGGGGGTCAGATATACGGCAGCAGCATGCCCTAGAGCCTGAGCGGTAGGGGTCTGTGCTCCCCCTCCTACCTGAGATGTGGTTGGGTCAGCTGGAAATAAATTATCCTGCGTCATAGAATCCATGAATCGCAGCATATGGCCCATGACCTCATGAAATCCCAGCATGGACGCGAAATCTGCCGGGGCCGGCTAAGCTGCATGCACCTTAGCCTGCTCCTCAATGAATAGATCGTCCACTGGATATGTTGGTGGTACATCGAGAGCAACTCTAGAACGCCCTCATCCTCTAGCAGGAGCTGAAGCCCTCCCCCAGCCTCTACCTCGGCCTCTAGCAATAGGGGGAGCAGCTCCTCCACCACCGGGCACATCTGCCTCACGCGTTCTCACCATCTGTGAGAGAATAAGAGAAATATACTTAGCACAACATCAACTGCATGATAGGAGATGAAGAAAGAGAAGTTTTCTAACACCTATAACTTCTTGAAGATAAGTACGGACGTCTCCATACTGATCCGCAAGACTCTATTAGGACAGCTCATGACTTGTGTAAACTATGTGAACCTAGAGCTCTGATACCAAGTTATCACAACCCAATACCCACTATAGGTCGTGATGGCACCCAACGTCACCGCTAGTTAAGTCAACGGTGAACTACCCATTTATTTGCTTATTTTAATATTTTTAAAATCTTTGATTTTTATTTAATAAGGAAACAAGTAGTAAGTGAGCGTAATAATGTAAAGCATTCATAGCAACCTCTCGGTACTGAAGATGACTGACCCTGAGTACCCGCTAGAAGATCCCTGAATAGCCGCTGGACGGTAGGAGGTCTCTAGAATGGCACTAAAATAGGGCCACACTGGTGCACCCCGGGAAGGCGGTTGTGCTGAATAAGTGGGTCTACTAGACTGACCCCTCACGAACTGACCTCTGCCCCCGTCTATACGGGGCACTGTTGAATCCTCCAGAATGCCGAGGCCTCTTCTCCCATGTCGTATAAAATTTTCCCTAGTTGCGAATACCCTCAATCCGCCGAGCTATCTCCACAACCTGCTTGTAAGGAGTCCCAATCTCCACCTCTCGGGCCATAGTAACCTGAAACCATAATGCAAGCCCGCAATAAATATCTTCACTCTCTCTGCATCGGTAGGGAGTATCATAAGTGCATGGCAGGACAACTTAGAGAATCTGTCCTCATAATCGGCCACAAACATCTGACCCTGTGGAGCCGCTCGAACTGACCCGTAGCTCTTCTCTCTGAGAGGGTGGAATATATCTCTCCGGAAAGAAACATATGAACTGATCCTAAGTCAAGAGAGGCGAACCTGTTGCTAAGAAGATAGGACTGCAACCATCTAGGGCATTGCTTTCCAACTGAAATATGGTGAAGTCCACTATGTTGGCCTCCAATACCATTTTGTTGTGCAGCCTGTCTCTGCAATGATCAATAAAATCCCAGGGGTCCTCATGTCGCTCACCGCCAAAGGTAGGAGGATGTATTCTTGTCCATCTATCAAATAGTTATATGGCTCGACGGTCGCATCTGGTCGGAGCTCTAGTACAACCACTGCAACTGGCTGGGCTCCGCCCATAAGTAAGGCACAGGGGGTCAGATATACGGCAGCAGCATGCCCTAGAGCCTGAGCGGTAGGGGTCTGTGCTCCCCCTCCTACCTGAGATGTGGTTGGGTCAGCTGGAAATAAATTATCCTGCGTCATAGAATCCATGAATCGCAGCATATGGCCCATGACCTCATGAAATCCCAGCATGGACGCGAAATCTGCCGGGGCCGGCTAAGCTGCATGCACCTTAGCCTGCTCCTCAATGAATAGATCGTCCACTGGATATGTTGGTGGTACATCGAGAGCAACTCTAGAACGCCCTCATCCTCTAGCAGGAGCTGAAGCCCTCCCCCAGCCTCTACCTCGGCCTCTAGCAATAGGGGGAGCAGCTCCTCCACCACCGGGCACATCTGCCTCACGCGTTCTCACCATCTGTGAGAGAATAAGAGAAATATACTTAGCACAACATCAACTGCATGATAGGAGATGAAGAAAGAGAAGTTTTCTAACACCTATAACTTCTTGAAGATAAGTACGGACGTCTCCATACTGATCCGCAAGACTCTATTAGGACAGCTCATGACTTGTGTAAACTATGTGAACCTAGAGCTCTGATACCAAGTTATCACAACCCAATACCCACTATAGGTCGTGATGGCACCCAACGTCACCGCTAGTTAAGTCAACGGTGAACTACCCATTTATTTGCTTATTTTAATATTTTTAAAATCTTTGATTTTTATTTAATAAGGAAACAAGTAGTAAGTGAGCGTAATAATGTAAAGCATTCATAGCAACCTCTCGGTACTGAAGATGACTGACCCTGAGTACCCGCTAGAAGATCCCTGAATAGCCGCTGGACGGTAGGAGGTCTCTAGAATGGCACTAAAATAGGGCCACACTGGTGCACCCCGGGAAGGCGGTTGTGCTGAATAAGTGGGTCTACTAGACTGACCCCTCACGAACTGACCTCTGCCCCCGTCTATACGGGGCACTGTTGAATCCTCCAGAATGCCGAGGCCTCTTCTCCCATGTCGTATAAAATTTTCCCTAGTTGCGAATACCCTCAATCCGCCGAGCTATCTCCACAACCTGCTTGTAAGGAGTCCCAATCTCCACCTCTCGGGCCATAGTAACCTGAAACCATAATGCAAGCCCGCAATAAATATCTTCACTCTCTCTGCATCGGTAGGGAGTATCATAAGTGCATGGCAGGACAACTTAGAGAATCTGTCCTCATAATCGGCCACAAACATCTGACCCTGTGGAGCCGCTCGAACTGACCCGTAGCTCTTCTCTCTGAGAGGGTGGAATATATCTCTCCGGAAAGAAACATATGAACTGATCCTAAGTCAAGAGAGGCGAACCTGTTGCTAAGAAGATAGGACTGCAACCATCTAGGGCATTGCTTTCCAACTGAAATATGGTGAAGTCCACTATGTTGGCCTCCAATACCATTTTGTTGTGCAGCCTGTCTCTGCAATGATCAATAAAATCCCAGGGGTCCTCATGTCGCTCACCGCCAAAGGTAGGAGGATGTATTCTTGTCCATGTATCAAATAGTTATATGGCTCGACGGTCGCATCTGGTCGGAGCTCTAGTACAACCACTGCAACTGGCTGGGCTCCGCCCATAAGTAAGGCACAGGGGGTCAGATATACGGCAGCAGCATGCCCTAGAGCCTGAGCGGTAGGGGTCTGTGCTCCCCCTCCTACCTGAGATGTGGTTGGTTCAGCTGGAAATAAATTATCCTGCGTCATAGAATCCATGAATCGCAACATATGGCCAATGACCTCATGAAATCCCAGCGCGGACGCGAAATCTGCCGGGGCCGACTAAGCTGCATGCACCTTAGCCTGCTCCTCAATGAATAGATCCTCCACTGGATATGTTGGTGGTACAACGAGAGCAATGCTAGAACGCCCTCGTCCTCTAGCAGGAGCTGAAGCCCTCTCCCGGCCTCTACCTCGGCCCCTAGCAATAGGGGGAGCAGCTCCTCCACCACCAGGCACTTCTGCTGCACTCGTTCTCACCATCTGTGAGAGAATAAGAGAAAGATACTTAGCACAACATCAACTG
>AWOL01S0000206.1:113873-173219 GCA_000715115.1 Nicotiana otophora | reverse complement strand
GCAATAGGGGGAGCAGCTCCTCCACCACCAGGCACTTCTGCTGCACTCGTTCTCACCATCTGTGAGAGAATAAGAGAAAGATACTTAGCACAACATCAACTGCATGATAGGAGATGAAGAAAGAGAAGTTTTCTAACACCTATAACTTCTTCAAGATAAGTACGGACGTCTCCATACCGATCCGCAAGACTCTATTAGGACAGCTCATGACTTGTGAAAACTATGTGAACCTAGAGCTCTGATACCAAGTTGTCACGACCCAATTCCCACTATAGGTCATGATGGCACCCAACGTCGCCGCTAGGCAAGTCAACGGTGAACTACCCATTTATTTGCTTATTTTAATATTTTTAAAATCTTTGATTTTTATTTAATAAGGAAACAAGTAGTAAGTGAGCGTAATAATGTAAAGCATACACTAAACGAGAAAGTAAGATAGTGAATTTAATAATCAAAACCCATGAGTGTCTATTAGAATTCCCAAAACCGGGTGTCACAAGTGCACGAGCATCTAGTAGAATATACAAAACTCTCTAAGAACTACTGTCTGAAACAGAATAGACATAAATGATAAAAACATAACAAAAGAAGGCTCCGGGTGATGCAGAGCGGAGCATGAGAAGCTGCTCACCACTAGGCTTCCGGGTAATGCGGATGCGTGCCTAGACGAACTCCAGATGCACCTGCCTCAGAACCTGCACAATAGGTGCAGAAGTGTAGCGTGAGTACGTAAACAACATGTACCAAGTAAATATCTAGTCTTATGTCTAAGAAGTAGTGACGAGGGGTCGACATCGACACTTACTAGTGGGCAATATACATAATGTACAAGAATATTTAATAGGCATGAAATACAACATCAGTAATTGAATAAGAGGTAATAATTAAATGATCCTTTAACAAAATAACAATTAAAAGTTCCCAACTATCACATGCTAATCTCAACAAGTAAGGGTCCAACATGTATTTATAGATTCTCAAGTCATGAAAGACATATCAAGTACAATCGAACTCCGAGTGACAACACGCACGAGTTATGCCGAGGTCATACGGCTTGATCCATAATAATCGTGTACCTACACTACCGAGGTTGTACGGACCGATACAAGGATGCATCTCATAATATATATAAATATTGCCGAGGCGTTCTGCCTGACCACATGAATAGGGAAACTCTTCGGATTGTGAATTTTGAATTTACAAATTCAAGGTAAGCCCATAAAAGAATATAAATTTCTATCAATGATTAAACATTCCGTCAATTCTCTAAGTAATGAGGCTCGTCTTAACATAATCTTTAATCAAATTTTATTTATTACTTCAAGCAATTAAACTAGCAAATTGATTTCAAATAGTGCAAGTAACAACATAATAAAGGCCTATGTCTACCCGGACATAACATGAATTTTAGCTACGCACAGACTCTCGTCACTTCGTGCGTAGCACCCACAATTAGCAGCAAATAACAATTTAAATACCTGTGGGGTTAATTCCCTTTTACAAAGTTAGGCAAGAGACTTATCTCGTTCCCAAGTCTACTTTTCGGCCCACAAATCACTCTAAAAATCTCAAATCAGTGCCAAACAATCCGAAACAAGCAAAAACTTGTACAACTAATCAATAATTGCTCAAAAGTTCATAATTTAACTATTATAGTAATTACCCAACCCAATTTGAAAGATTTCTAAAATTCACCCCGGGGCTCACGTGCCCGGATTCCAAAAATATTTGTAATAATTATTACCCATAACCTCACGAACACAAATATATAATTTCTATTCAATTCCATAACCATTTTCGTGGTCAAATGTTATTTTTATTCAAACCTAGGTTTCTCAACAAACTCCTAAAATTTCCGCATTTTACATATTAAAATCCACTCATAATCTATGTATTTAACTTACATTGTATAGAAGTAACTTATCTTCAATACCTAGGTGAAAACCCCTCTCCAAGAAGCTCTAGAATCGGCCAAGAAATGAGAGAAATAAACAAAATAGGCTAAGTCCCACTTTATTAAAGTCCACTGCGCAGGCCTGCCTTCTTTGCGATAGCGAACAAGCCCTCGCGATCACGAAGGCAAAACTGCCCAAGCCCCTGAAACCCTCTTACGCGATTGCGAGAAATGCTTTGCGAACACGAAGCACATGACCTGCTAACCTACGGAAAAGCGACCAACCTTCGCGAATGCAAGATGGCCACCGCAAACGTGAAGGCCACTGATCCCAAGTCTACACGAAAGAGACCCCTACTTCGCGAACGCGAAGAGCAACATACTCAGTCCCCAAATCCTTCATCGCGAACGCTAGGGTCCTTCTGCGTTCGCGAAGAAGGAAACCAAAACAACATTTTCTACAATTTTAGACTTAGCTCCGGGTTGTCCGAAACACACCAGAGCCACTCAGGACCCTGTCCAAGTGCACCAACAAGTCCATGAACATAATACGACCTACTCGAACCCTCGGAACACGTAAAACAACATTGAAACTAGGAATCACACCTCAAAATCAATTGAATCAACTTATGAACTTCAAACTTCTCAACTAGTTCCGAACGCGCCGAATCATACTTAGACTACTCGGAATCACCCCAAATGTTTTGAATAAATCGCCATACAGACCTATTCCCATGCTCGGATTCCCAAACGAATCTTGATAACACCAAAGTGTACTCAAAACCAAATTTAAAGAACTAGAAACCTACAATAAACCAACTTTCAACATTAAGCGCCGGATTGCTCCCGGATCACCCAAACCCGATCCGAACACACGTCCAAGTCCAAAATCATCATGCGAACCTATTGGAACCATCAAATCCTGGTTCTGAGGTAGTTTACTCAAAATGTTGACTGAAGTCAAACTTCGCCATCATAGGCCACTATTAAGGAACTAAGTATTCCGATTTTAACCCGAACACTTCGAAACCTAAATCAACCATCCCCGCAAGTCATAAAACAGTAAAAGCATATTTAGGGAGTCTTAATTAGGGGAGCAGGGATCTAGAAAGCAAAAACGACCAGTCGGATCATTATAGATATCATTATAATTTTTTTAATCACTAAACTTTATGCGATTAAACAACTTAATTTTTTTTATATCAAGTATTCAAGATGCTGTGGTTACTCCTAAGTACATCACATAAAAGAAAACTCAAAATGACATCTTAGAATAGTTAACTTTAATAATACACTTAAGGAGAATGTTGATTGTTCTCAACATGGGTTGACTGAACATAAGCATAACGCTATGTCACCCCAAAGGTTAATTCTTATAGTTAATCCATATATTTCAAATCAATTAATTGTAAAATGGTGAACTTTAATTCAAAATTGCATCTCCAAACATAATGGAGTAGTTCTCTGATTTTTAGTCAAATTGTATTTAGTGGAAAAGAACAGACACATCAAATAAAAATTCTAACTTTAATTCAAAACAAAGTTGAAACAGAGACTTCTAAACTAAGGCGAATTACTTACGAATGCAGGTGACTGCTAATCCATCAACCATACTTAAGTTCCCATGGACTTTATTTCATCAAACAATATGTTTGGAAAAGGCACAGTAAGCAAAAGAGTCAATGTCCATGTGCATCTTTATCTCAAAATAAAATTAATAGAATACATTATTGAATTACTCTTCTCTGACGAAGGCGAAAACGCCGACTAGACATATTATGCAAAGCGTTTTTGGTGGAATTTTTCTACATATACTCGAAAGCTTCTATTATTATCAGATTGTATCTTAATTCCAGTCAGCAATACTACTGAAGAAAGGTTAAAAAGGACACGAAGCATACGGGAAAAATTCGTTTCAACATATAGAAAAATAAATACTATATAATTACGTTTGGCCTTTAATTGCCAAAACAGCAAGTAATCATTACATCTAAACCCCATTAAATTACCCTGTTACTACCAGTTATGACATCAAATCATACCAATTGGTAAAACGGAAATAGAATGGGTTCTCAACTAGAATATAATACTGAACAACATAGCTGAAGGTCAGCTCTGATGCCACAACGTAAAACTTTAAACACCTACACAGAACCTACGCAGCGGAATATTAATAGGAACGTACCTTCAGCCATTATTGTTCAAGGGTTGTAGAGGATCGCCTCTGAAAAACTTTGACCTAGGGAGCTTTCTAACATGTGCCTATCATAGGATGCTAGACTGATGGAGTCACAAACGTATTTAAAGGTAGGTTAGGGACTCTTAGGCAAATACTTTAGCCTTAGGGATTTCTCCATAATATACAGTTGCCCTAGAGACTCATAATTAATAGTTTTCTTCCATCAATAAAACTTCTAGATATGCATAACCATAAAATATTATCTGATAAGATAATTACTTGGGAGACAAGTTAATTAAATTAATTACTATAATATGTGGACTACAAAAGTCTCATTAAAGAGATGTATAATTCTTATAACAATAAGTTATCATTTTTTTCAATACTGATTTGAAGGATCATTAATATAAATGTCATGTACAAACAAAGATGATAAAGTAAAGGCGGAATACATACGGAGACACCTAAAGTTAGCAATATTTTTTATTTAGACACTTAAACTAGGCCTCTTTTCATCTGAACACATTTCATAGGCATATAATGTACCAATTAGACACTTTTTATGCAGGTGGCATATAGCGTGAGTTACAGCCTATTTAAGTACGTGAAAAGAAAATTTTCAGCTGATATATGTTTAATAACGGTAACATCTGTGAAGTAACGATAATTTTTTATTTCTCTCTATTTAAACCCTAATTCCTTCCCCTATTGTAAAACATCCAATTTTGCTGCTTCATCACTTTTCTTTCTCTTCTTGGTGTCAATATTTTTCTTCTCTTCTTTCTCTCATTTGTGTTCTCACCGAGTTTATTTAACTTAGTTAACATCTATTTGAACTTATCCGAATCGGCGAACTCGCTAATGTCATCTTGCTCTACCGCTCGAATTTGTAAGTGTGGTTTTTCTCTAAAATTGAATACTCCATGGACCCAACTAAACCCAGGTCGTAGGTTATTTTCTTGCAAAATCGCAAAGATTAATTTTTTGTTCTTAATCGTATCATGTTTTATTAATTATTTTCTTTGATAATAATTGATCAAATGTGTTTGTTGTGTTTGTAGAAAAGAGGTGGATGTGATTATTTTTGTTGGTATGATGATGAGATGCCTCCTTAAGCAAAGAAAATAATTTGGGGTTTGTTAAAAAAGAGTCAAAGCTTTTGAAGAGGAGAAGGTTCAAGAAAAAAAAAGACTGATCCTTTTGACCATTGTTTCTGTATTATTGCTCGTTTCATGGAAACTGTAGGGCAAATACCTGGTCGTGATCTTTAGGTGTTGTTGTTGTTATTGTCTTTAGATGTTGGTGAATTCTTGTGTTTTGATGTAGTTTGCAGATTAGTTTGGTAGTTTTAGGTGTTGTTATTGCTGCACTTTTGTAATGTTAGTACTGCTATGTAGTGTTGTATTATGGAAGTAATAAAATGTTATTTCAGTTGTTGCTATACTGGAGTTATAAAATTCTTGGGCATAAAAAATTTACACAATTAATATCCTTTTATATTGGTATGCTAGTCGATGTGACTTGACACCCATAAATCTGTCCGACCCTGCTACATTTCTTCACGTAGGCTGCTGCTTCATGCACTATTTTTGTTGTTTGGTATCCCATGTGATCCACGTCTAATCCGCACTCAATAGTAAGTTAAAACGGTCGTTGGAAGAATAGTACCCAAAAAGAGTCGATGTCGATTTCTATAGGGAGTTAAATATGGGTGTTAGGGTGTACACTTGACGAGAGTAAATAAAATAGCTCAATTGCGCTTTGAAACAAGGGATTTTATTTTCTAATTCTAAAATTAACACTAATAATTATCAACTAAGGAGAAGAAACTAGAAAACAAGTAATTGTTTTTGCTGTTTTTATCAAATGGGCAAAACTCTTAGGGATGTATGCAACCTTCACCTAGGTATTAGCCTAATGGATAAATCATGTTAATGCTTATTTTAGTGACCGAGGCCTATTATAACTCTCAACTCTAAATTACCGTTCAATACCTCTCGGTTATAGAGTGATTTTGCCCAAATTGACTTTCTCAAGCCTAATTGGATATCAATTCAAATAGTTGATATGAGCTCAAGTCGAATTTTTTCTATCTCTAGTTCAAACACTTTAATTAGACTAGCCAAACTTTCACTAGCCCAATTTCTTGTAGCCAGGTCTTCCTAGACTAAGTCCCTCTTTCTCAAGTAAGAACCAAGTAAAATAAGCATGGATCAATGTTTGCAATCATTAATTCTAAAAATTATACATGAACAAGGCTAAATAATAAACATCCAATCATAAACAATAATTAAATTAATCACCTATAAGATTTACACATTAGAGTTCAGTCACAGCCCTAGAGAAAATCTAGCTACTCATGGTAGAAATTGAAGAAAACAAAGAAGAAGAACTAATTAAGGCCATTGAACAAAATTAAATTGGTAAAACTAATGTTTATTCACCCAAAATAGTCATTAATTACCAAAAATAGTAAAGTATAACGGCTACAACACTAAATATTACAAAACTTGCACTAAAAAGTATGTTTCGTCTATTTATAGTGGCCCGAAATTCACTGACAAAATGCCCTTCGGGAGGTTCCGCGGCCGCACAATTTCATGTGCGGTCTGAACTTTTCTTAGCTCCAGCAAGTGTAGAGATTCTGCAGCGGAAAAATTCTATCTGCGGGTACACTTTAGCTTCTGCGGTCGTACTTTTCCTTTTGCGGCTGCACTTTTGGCAAGGCTTCATACTTGGTGGTTTTGCACATTCTCTGAACTTTTTGAATTCTTGTCAGTGCGACCATATTTTGTGGCCGCACATTTAGAGTGTGGACCGCACTTCTCCAAACATCCTCTGAGCTTCGGCTATCAGATCGGCCGCAGAGGTATTTCTGCGGACTGCACTTTCTTCTGCGGACTACACTTTGGCCTGTTACACTCCTTCTTGCCTTTATGAGCTGGAACACTCCTTTTTGAGTTAGATTTCTTCGTTGAGGTCCAATTCTCCAACATACCTGCAATTTGCACAATTTTATTTGTTTTGGGAACAAGAATCAACCTTTCAAACTAAAACTAAAGCAAGAAGGTACTAATAAGTGGTTAAAATCCATACTTATCACACGTAATTGTCACTAGTATGACTCTTGCCTATACAAATAAAGAACAAAAGTTTATTTTAAACTGTTTCTTTTTTCATGGTCTTAAGGAGGTTCATGTATTGAACTAAAGGAAACATACCATAGAAAGGAATGACGTTATTAGTGATATAATTTTCAATATAGTGAAGGTATCTTCCAGAGGCAGTGTGATCAGCATAAGTAAGCCTATGTTTCCCAAAGGGAGTCTCAAAATCGACATTTTCACAGATGATCTAAGAACGAAGCCAAGAAAGTTTCTTTTCTGCAGAGTCACTCTTTGATGTGTTACCTTTTTCTAGCATATGAAATGACTCAATTGTGCTTCTCAAGTCTTCATGTGAAGCAACAGAGGAAGTAGTACTAGAAACAATAGTATACTTCTTCTTATTATGCTCTATGCTTTGGCTTCTTAGAGTTTTCTCTCAACATGAGTTACTCGTAATCCACGTTGAAGAGCAAAGAGAATGAAAATGGAGATAAAATAAAGGAAGACTAAGGTATCAGAACACAAGATGAAAGCATAGAAACTAGAAAAACTCCCAACATCAACAAAAATGTGGTGCATTACACTACTTCTAGAAACGAAGAAATTATCAGTCTTTCAATAAGAACAAGAAGATTACACAACTGAATGGAACCATAAGAGTTTAGTTCTTCAAAAATTAGATCCCAAAATATAATAGTTTGCTGCTACCATAGAGTCAAGAACAGACCTTGATAATTGATAATTATTTACTGCTACTTAATTATTTAGTCAAACAATAAATTCCTAAGATACTACTTCTTGCTGATGTTTGCCTTCTTCTGTTGCAACTGGGAAGTTGTGACAACATCTTGTCCTTCCACCTCAAGCCTCTAGCCTTAAAATCAAGGGCTATTCCGGTTGGAGCTGCACTCTTATAAGTTGAACCACCTGCTAGAACTCTTTGGCTTTATGTTCCGGGCTGTAGTTTGCCAAATAACGAAGTACAATCAGTAAGTTATTCTAAGTGATATTATAGATAAAATATGTATGAATATATACATTTAGTATTTGAGTTCCACTTGCAGCTGTGTAGATGCCAAATTCAATATTTTTGGACCTTTTTTCTCCTCTTTTTTTCAGCAACTTCTTTACCTGCACTCCTTCCTTTCTTTTGGACAGTAGTTCCTTTACCTTTGGAGGAAGTTGACTACCTAATCCTCTTATAGCAGGTCTACACAAATCTGTAGAAGGTGGTGATGGTTGACTTGAGCTTCTAGCTTCATGAACCCTTCTAACTCTTGTTGTATCATCGCAAATAGAGTTTGAGGTAGCAGGTTGGCTTGAGCTTCTTGCTGCAGCATGTTGGCTTGCTCCTTGTGAGTTTTGACTACCTTGATGTGAAGGCATCCAATTTTCATCCTGCATACTAGATAATAAATTCATATTAAAAGTTAAAAGACTCATTGTTTCCAAGATTAAATACATAAAACATTATTTTTTCCAAAGGTTGAATTACACCAATAGTGCTTGCAGAGAATGATTCAACTAGATGGATTCAACTGTAGAAGAGAAGGACAACAAAGTATTTGTTGCTAAAGTTGTTGATTTTCATTTATGATTTTTTTTCTCAATGGACATTCTTCAAATTTAACAATAAATTGTGCAGTTTGAACATAGAATAAACCTTACTCAAATACAGTAAATAGTTAAAAAGATATAGAATATTTTACCTCACAATATCTTTTGTTATGTCCTTGTTGATGACACTTAGAACATGTCTCCCACCTAGTTTATGTGTTTTTGAGGTGGAATTTTGGGAGTTTGAGGCTAGGGATTTGGAGAGTTTAATTTGGGAATTTGAGTGGTGATTTGGTATCGGAATTTGGTAAATATGGTATGGTTGGGCTCGTGGTTGAATGGGCTTACGGATTTTGTAACTTTTATCGGATTCCTAGACATGGGCCCGGGGGTCGACTTTTGAGTTGACTTTTTGACTTTTGATTAAGAACTTAATATTTTCTTATGTAATTGATTACTTTAGCTTGTGTTGATTGTATCGAATTATTTGTGGCTAGACTCGAGGCATTCGGAGGTCGATTCACGAGGCAACAGCTTATTGGAGTAGGGTTTTGTACGGTTTGAGGTAAGTAACACTTCTAAACTTGGTTTGAGGATATGAAACCCCGAATTACATGTTATGTAATTGGTGTTGAGGTAACACACATGTTAGGTGACGGGCATGTGGGCATGCACCGTAGGAATTGTGAATTGGTTTAAGTGGAATTGTATAGTTGAATAATCTTGTCGTAGTCCATATATTCTCCATGTGTTAGAGCAATTGAGCTGCAAGTCATGTTAGAAATCACGCTTAGGCTATATGTTGGTACTGTTGGGACCCACAAAGGTCGTGTTACATGTTGAATTATTTGCTTAATTTAAAATTATGTACTCAGTCACAGTTATTATCTGCACATCATATCTCACTCTCTTTTCTCATTTATTTATACATCATATCATCATTGTTTGGGCTGATTATCATGATTCTGTTGAGTCCGAGAGATTGGAGAGATTGATGAATGAGTAAGGTCGAGGGCCTGATTGTGAGGATATTTATAGGATCGGGCTGCACGCCGCAACATATTTTAATAATTCATTCCATGATTGGCTTATTATAGCTCTTGTACTTGATTTGCCCCTCCGGAGTCTGCACACCCATAGTGAGCGCATGTACTTACTGAGTACGAGTGCCAGTGACGAGCGATTAGGAGGATCGAGTGACTATGACTCAGTGAGGATGGAATGAATGGGAGGACTGAGTGCTTGATACTATGAGAGTATGCATATGATTTCATTATTATTTTATACTTCAGTTGGCATACATAACTGACATGTGGGTATAGAGATGTACCATATATTGTTTTAGTTGAACTTGACATATCTTACCTGTTTGAGCTTTAACTGTTAAATTTGGAAGCATGTCTACCTTTCCGTATTGTATTTTTGTAATTGATATCTACCTGTGAAGCCCGTCATTGCTTTCAGCCCAATAGTTAGACTTGTTACTTACTGAGTTGGTTGTATTCACGCTACACTCTGCACTTCGTGTACAGATTCAGGTGTTTTCGGACACAGTGATTGTCGATTCTCAGAGTTTTCAGTCATTCGGAGATTTTCAAGATTTGTTGCCCTGGCGTCCACAGACCTTGACTCTCCTCCCCTATCCCTCAGTTTTAGTTATTCAGTTTTTGCTTTCTTAGATAGAGTATCAGACTTTGTATTTGTATAGATGCTCATGTACTCAGTGGCACCCTGGTTTTGGGAAACTTCTGTATCGAATTGTGACGGTTGTTATCAGTTTTTATGAGATTTTTACTTATTTAAACCTGTTTTAGTATATTTTAAATTTGAAAGTGTTGATAATGTCTGGGTAATCGGCTTGCCTAGTATCATGATAGGCGCCATCATGACAGGTTGAGTTTTCGATCGTGATAAGTTGGTATCAGAGTCTAGGTTACATAGGTCTCACGAGTCATGAGCGGGTTTAGTAGAGTCTTGCGGATCGGTACGGAGACGTTTGTACTTATCTTCGAGAGGCTGCCAAACCCTTTGGAAAACTTCACATTCTTATATTCTTGTCGTGCGAATTTGTTGATTCCAGGAACTAAATTTCTATTAATCTATTCTCTCACAGATGGTGAGGACACATGCTACCGGGCCGGATGGACAACCACTAGTACCACCGGCTAGGGCCACTAGAGGTTGGGGCCACGCTAAGGGTCGCGGTGCGGGCTGAGGTGCAGCTCGTATAACAGCTAGAGCAGCACCTACAGATCCACCAGTTGCTCTAGCTCAGTAGCAGGTTCCAGATATGGTTGAGCCAGTGGGGCCAACTTAGGCACCAGCTCTGCCCATTGTGACTCCAGGCCTTCAGGAGGCTTTGGCTCAAATATTGACTGTTTGCACTAGCCTTGCTCAGGCGGTTTCTGTTCAGGCCGCGACAGCCACTTCTCAGGCTGGGGAGGTACTTAGACTCCCACCGCCCGTACTCCAGAGCAAATGATGCAGGGACTTGAGACACCGGGGGTACTACCAGCCCAGCCGGTTGTAGTTGCTTAGGACCAGGTGGGTCCTATTATGATTGAAGAGTAGAAGAAGATGCTAGAGAGGTTCGGGAGGCTCAAGCCTCCATCATTTAGTGGGCCGAGTCAGAGGACTACTTTTCAGCTATTAGGGGTTGCCTTCATAACGTGGGAGGCCTATGAGAGGAGCGGGCCAATCGGTGTTGCACCACTTTCATGGCATGAGTTCTCTGTTCTCTTCTTGGAGAAGTTTGTGTCATAGACCCATAGGGAGGAGCTGCGCAAGCAGTTCGAGCAGCTATGTCAGGATGGCATATCTGTGACCTAGTATGAGATGAGATTTTTAGAGTTGGCTCGTCACTCAGTTTGGTTGGTTCCCACTGAGAGGGAGATGATTAAGAGGTTCATTGATGTCCTCCACTATTAGTTGCATTTTTTATGACTCGGGAGGGTGTATCTGGTGCTCGGTTTGACGAGGTAGTTGATATTGCTCGGCGGCTAGAGATGGTCCGTAGTCAGGAGCATGAGAAGAGTGAGGCCAAGAGGCCTTGTGATTCGGGTGGTTTTAGTGGTGTTCCTTCAGGGGGCAGTCCTACCACAGCAGGGGTCATCCTTATAGGGCCACTCAGATGGCTCTTCCAGTTCATCGTAGTGCATCAGCTAGCTATGGTCCGTATAATTCTCATCCGGCTCGGACATCTCTTAGTACTCTCCCAGCTTAAAGCTCATCCCGTGCTCCATCGGTTCAGGATTCATATGTGCCAGGTCCTTCTAGCAGTTACTCTGGTACTCGGGGCCCGATTCAGCCCCCACCACCACCAGCGGGAAGTTGCTTCGAGTGCAGGGAGTTTGGGCATATGTGGAGACAGTGTCCTCATCACCCGGGAGGTCCAGTTCAGCAGAGGTGTCAGGCTATGACTTCCGCAATAGATACTTTACCACCCGCCTAGCCAGCTCGGGATGGGGCCCAGACAGCTAGAGGTCGCCCTAGAGGGGGAGGTCGATCAGGTGGTGGTCAGGCCCGATTCTATGCTATTCCTGCCAGGCCAGATGCGGTTGCTTCAGATACAGTGATCACATGTATTGTCTTAGCGTGCCACATAGATACTTCCACATTATTTGACCGTGGGTCTACTTATTCCTATGTATCATCCTATTTTACTCGTTACTTGGATATGTCCCGTGAGTCCTTAGTTTCACTTGTTCATGTATCTACGTCGGTAGGCGACACTATTGTTGTGGACCGTGTATATCAGTCGTGTGTAGTGACTATTGGGGGATTGAAGACTAGAGTTGATCTCTTATTTATTAGTATGGTCGACTTCAACGTGATTTTGGGTATGGATTGGTTGTCTCCATGCCATGCTATTCTGGATTGCCATGCTAAGACCGTGATGTTGGCGATGCTAGGGTTGCCAAGATCGAGTGGAGAGGTTCTCTAGATTATGTTCCCAGCAGGATGAGTTATTAATTAAAGTCCCAACAGATGGTTGGGAAGGGGTGTCTGTCATATTTGGCCTTTGTGAGGGATGTTGGTGTTGATACCCCTACTATTTATTTTGTTCCGGTGGTACGAGACTTTTCGGATGTGTTTCCTGCAGACCCATCGGGCATTCCACCCGACAGGAATATTGATTTCGGTATTGATTTGGTGCCGAACACTCAGCCCATTTCTATTCCTCCATATCGTATGACACCAGTTGAGTTGAAGGGATTTAAATAGCAGCTTTAGGAACTTCTTGATAAGGGGTTTATTAGGCCTAGTATGTCATCATGTGGTACACCGGTTCTGTTTGTGAAGAAGAAGGATGGTACTATGTGTATGTGTATCGACTATAGGCAGTTGAACAAAGTTACAATCAACAACAAGTATCCTTTTCCGCTCATTGATGATCTATTTGACCAGCTTCAGGGAGCGAGGGTGTTCTCTTAGATCGATTTGAGGTCTGGGTACCACCAGTTAAAAATTCAGGACTCGGATATTCTAAAGACAACATTCAGGACCCGTTATGGTTACTATGAGTTCCTTGTGATGTCTTTTGGGCTGACCAATGTCCTAGTAACATTCATGCATTTGATGAACAATGTATTTCAGCCATATCTTGACTCGTTTGTCATAGTATTCATTGATGATATCCCGGTATACTCACGTAGCCAGAAGAAGCATGGCCAGTATTTCAGGATTGTATTACAGCGACTGAGGGAGGAGAAGCTTTATACCAAGTTATCCAAGTGTGAGTTTTTTCTTAGTTCGGTGGCATTCTTGGGGCACGTGGTGTCCAATTAGGGGATTAAGGTGGATCCAAAGAAGATAGAGGCGGTTTAGAGTTGGCCCAGACCGTCCTTAGCTACTGAGATTCAGAGATTTCTTGGCTTGGCTGGTTATTATCGTCGCTTCGTGGAGGGTTTCTCGTATATTGCGGCGCTTTTGACCAAGTTGACCCAGAAGGGTGCTCCTTTCAGGTGGTCGGATGAGTGTGAGGATAGCTTTCAGAAGCTCAAGACTGTCTTGATCACAACTCTAGTTCTAGTTCTACCTTCAGCTTTTGGCTCATATACAGTGTATTGTGATGCTTCTTGGATTGGTATTGGGTGTGTTTTGATGCAGGAGGGTAGAGTGATTGCTTATGCTTCGCGCAAGTTGAATCCCCATGAGAAGAACTACCATGTTCATGATTTGGAGTTGGCCGCCATCGTTCATGCAATGAAGATTTGGAGGCATTATCTTTATGGTGTGTCTTGTGAGGTATTTACGGATCACTGAAGTCTCCAGCACTTGTTCAAACAAAAGTATCTAAATTTGAGACAACGGATATGGTTGTAGCTGCTAAAGGACTATAATATCACCATTCTATATCATCCCGGGAAGGCCAATGTGGTGGCCGATGCCTTGATTATAAAGGCGGTGAGTATGGGCAGCCATGCATTTCCTCCTGTTGGTGAGAGACTGCTTGCATTTGATATTCAGGCCTTGGCCAACTAGTTCGTGAGATTAGATATTTAGGAGCCCAGCCGGGTTCTAGCTTATGTGGTTTACCGGTCTTCCTTATATGATCGCACCAGAGAGTGCCAGTATGATGATCCCCATTTACTTGTCCTTAAGGAGACAGTTTAGCGCGGTGATTCCAAGGATGTTACTATTGGTGATGATGGGGTGTTGAGGATGCAGGGTCGGATTTGTGTGCCTAATGTAGATGGGTTATGTGAGTTGATTCTTAAGAAGGCTCACAGTTTGCGGTATTCTATTCATCCGGGTATTGCGAAGATGTACCAGGACTTGAGGTAGCACTACTAGTGGAGGAGGATGAAGAAGGATATATTGGGTTCCTAGCTCAGTGCCTAAACTGTTAGCAGGTGAAGTATGAGCATCAGAGATTGGGCAGATTGCTTTAGAGGCATGAGATTCCGGAGTGGAAATGGGAGCGTGTCACAATGGATTTTGTAGTTCAGCTCACACGGACTTCGAGAAAGTTTGATGTTATTTGGGTAATTGTGGATCAGTTGACCAAGTCCGCGTATTTCATTCCAGTTGTGATTACTTATTCTTCAGAGCGGTTGGCTGAGATCTACATCTGCAAGATTGTTCACCTTCACGGTGTGCCGGTGTCCATCATTTATGATCGGGGCACGCATTTTACATTGCAATTTTAGAGAGCTGTGCGGCGAGATTTAGGAACAGAGGTTGAGCTGAGTACATCATTTCACCATCAGACGGACGTGCAGTCCGAGCGCACTATTCAGATATTGGAGGATATGTTATGCGCTTGTGTCATAGATTTTAGGGGTTCTTGGGATCAATTTATGCCGCTCCCAGAGTTTGCCTACAACAACAGTTACCAATCAAGCATTCAAATGGCTCTATATAAGGCTTTGTATGGGAGGCGGTGTCGGTCTCCGGTGGGATGGTTTGAGCCGGGTGAGGCTAGACTATTGGGTACTGACTTATTTCAGGATGCTTTGGACAAGGTTAAATTGATTCAGGATTGACTTCACACGACGTAGTCTAGACAAAAGAGTTACGCTGATCGGATGGTTCGTGATGTTACTTTTATGGTTAGGGAGAAGGTACTGCTGAAAGTTTCACCCATGAAGAGTGTTATGAGGTTCGGGTAGAAAGGAAAGTTGAGTCCTCGGTGTATTGGGTCATTTGAGGTGCTTCAGAGGATTGGAGAGGTAGCTTACAAGCTTGCCATCATGACAGGTTGAGTTTTGGGTCGTGACATGCATGTTCAGGTTCTTTATGTATATGATAGTACACAAGAATAACATGTTGGCATGGAATACCTCTCAACTGCCAAGCTCTACAAGTGCATACCTTATCAGTCAGATTAACTACATGCTTATGCATTCCTTCTCCAATTTCAAACCCAACATCAGCATTCCAAAGGACAGTATATTTTCTAGCAAGGTCTTTGCTATCCTCTAACAGAAGCCTAGCCATAGGTGATATATTAGATATCCAAGTATCAGTAAATTTCAACATATCCACCTGCGTAGTCATTATTTTCCTCCTAATCTTCTCCAACATAGTTGTAATTGATTTATGCCTAGAAGCTAAAATCCATGAATTAAAGGTCTCACACATATTATTTCCAACAACATAACACTTGGAATACACTTCAAAAATGCTCTAACCCATGACTTTTCTGGATAATATAACAAATTCCTACAAATATCCTTACCAAGTTTGTCCATTTTATGAAGCTCCTCCTTAAACTTAACTTCATAACTAGCTTTAGAGCATCTCTAAAACAGTTTTCTTCTTTCCTCACCTTTTTATTTTTTATGCCAATTAGACCAGATGTGCCTGGCACATATTCTAAATTCAGCATTGGGTAAAATTTCCTTCAAAGCTCCAGCAAAACCCTACATAATAATGAATTTAATTAACTGCTGCAATTTAAAAAATAAATACTAAACAAGACATAGAATTATTAACTTTTGCATATCTGCCATCACAGTCAATCCCTCTCTAGTTCCTAAGTGCAAATCATCTTTTAAGTAGTTGATGAAAAACTCCAGCTATGCTTTGTCTCTTGGTCCACAACGGTCCATGCTATAGAAAATATTTATTGCTTTTTATTCTTGCCAATAGCAACTAGAAGCTCACCTTTACAAGTATCCTTTAAGAAACAACCATCAAAAGCTATAATTCTCCTAAATCCTTTAGCTAATGTTTCTTCAATGCATCAAAGCACACATAAAAGTAAACAAAGAGTTTTTTTCCTGGCTCATTTTCACTGTCCATCCTTACCTAACATGAACTACCAGGATTGGTCTGTTTTATCATATCGGCATAATCACATAACCTTGCAAACTCCATATTCGAATCACGCATGGACTCTTTGAGAATGTTCAGTTTAGCCCTATAACAAATTGTCTTGCCAACATACAATCGTAACTTGTCCTTACACAACTCCTGTATTTCTCATATCCTTATGTGAGACTGCTTAGTTATTTCATTTTTGAATTTCTTTGCAACATACTGAGAAGAATATAACTTGTTCTTATTTGAAGTATCACATTTGTGTACTGGGTAGTAGTTCTTTACTTTTAAATCACCAGAATCTCTATCAATACCAGCATAGCACACCCATTTGCATCTCTTTGATTTACGCTTAGCCCTCACCCTATGTGGTTCATTTGGTCTCAATTTAATATGCACCTTGTACTCAATTGCATAATTTGCTAATGCTTTCCTAAACTTTTTAGCATTCCTAAAAATCATCCCAAGTTCAAATATAGCAAGTTCACAGTTAGAATCATACCTGACTTTTGTACTCCTCCTTCTTGCTAGTATATCAATACCATGAATAGCATTAGGATCTAACTCATTTGTGCAATCCTCACTATCAGCCTCTGAACTATCAATAAATTGCTCATCCCCACCTTAATTTCCTACATATCTAGAAGTATTGTTTCTTCCAATATCCTCAAATCCTCTATCAATGCCTGCTTCTCTTAGTGGTATTTCCTCTGTTGTAATTGATTTTTTCCTCTGCCTACTCTACCTCTTGCTCCTATTTTCAGTCCTTAAAATATCAATTCATCATTAACCTATGAATCATCTTCTTCTGGAATAACATCTGCTTGTGATTCACTACTGTCAACATCTGATTGCACTCCATTTTGATCAATATTATGATCTTGTTCATCACCATTATGAGTTGGTTCAGCACCATTCAAATTTGATTGAGCATCATTGAGATTTGAGATATTTTTTCAATCTTCCTCAGGTGACTCAATAGGTTCTTCAATATTTATATTACTCCCAGGTATTGCCCTAGCTTTAAATTGGTCATTAACCCCCACCTACTTCTGGCTCACATAAATGTTACGGCCCAAAATCTAACCCATCGTGATGGAACCTAACCCAACTAGGTAGGTAAGACAAATAACAATAAAACACAATATAGTGATAATGATAAGAGTCAAAAATGAAATAACTAATTTTTTATACAACTCTCCAAGGACTGGTAGTACAAGTCATGAGCCACTAAGACTTAGATTTTATAAAAATTGAACTGAAATAATTACAACATCTGTTTGGATTGTACATGAACAGAATTAGAATCTAAAGCTACCAAGGACAAGTGATAGCCATAACTGGAACGCATGTACATCTTCAATGCTAGCCCTCGCCATACACAACATCATAAACACCAAGATCTGCACGCAATGTGCAGAAGTGTAGTATGGGTAAAACCGACCCCATATACTCAATAAGTATCCTAACTAATCTCAGCGAGGTACAACAACCAAGAACTATAAATGATACTCACCAACGCCTGTACACTTGATAATTTCAACAAGTATAGAATAGCTATATGATCAAATCAGGAAAAGTCTCAGGTATAACCGCTTTGATGCTCAACATTCTTTATTTTAAAGTGTTTTACTCAGTCAACAATCCAGCATATAAGCAAGATATGCAAGTAAATCAGGTAAACAGTCAAGAAAATTGCAAGTAAAGATGAAATGCAATAACCAAATATCAATCTGTTGTGACACGCAACCCGATCCAATAATGTCACGACCCAAAATCCTAACATGTGGTGATGGTGCCTATCTCAATACTAGGCAAGCCGACAACCTCAATAAACCACATCTTATTTTAAGTTTGAAAAAATAATATTTGAATTCCATAGCAAATCTCACAAACTACTAACATAACATACATTCCCAAAACCTGATATCACTGAGTACATGAGCATCTAAATGATAACAATGTCTGACTGATAAAACACTGTATGAAAATATAGAGCAGTACAAAACCTAAAAGGAAAGAGAGTCAAGGTCTGCGGACGTCAAGCAGCTACCTTGATAGTCTCTAATAGATAAAGCTTCAAAAAACTAGCAATCGCCGTGTCCGGAAGTACCTGGATCTGCACACGAGGAGCAGGGTGTAGTATGAGTATAATCGACTCAGCAAGTAACAATACTAAATAAAGAACTGAAAGTAGTGACGAGCTTCACAGCTAAGTCCAATTACAGTAATTTCCAGCATAATAAAGTAGGCATGCTTGCAAGTTCAGCAATTTAGGTCACAAACAGTAAATTTCATATCAGGTTTGACTGAAACAAGAGATAAGATCTTTGAGAAATTTTCCAAAACATGGAAATATGACAACTGTAGTGCAATGAGAATGAAATCAAATGCATCCTCTCAAGACCACAGTCACTCAGCCATTCCATTCACTCATCACTTGTACTCAGTAGGTACCTGCACTTACGGCGGGGGGGTGTATAGACTCCGGAGGGGCTCCTTCAGCCCAAGCGCTATAATCTGCACGGATAACTCACGTGCTACATGGACAACTCACATGCTTTACGGACAACTCATGTGCTATAGTATCAATGTATGGATCCGCACAGACAACTCACGTGCTGCACGGATAACTCACATGCTATAGTATAATATCTGGATCAGCACAGACAACTCACAAGCTGCACGGACAACTCACGTGCTATAATATAATATATGGATCCACACGGACAACTCACGTGCTATAGTATAATATGTCACAATCAGGCCCTCGGCCTCACTCAGTCATAAATCTCTCCAATCTCTCGGGCTCTTAGAAATCATGAAAATTAGCCCAAATAATAATAATATGATGCATCAATAATGAACAATAGAGGCTGAAATAAAATAAACAAGTAAACTGTGACCGAGTACAAAAACATAATTTAGCATATAGTTCAACATGTACACGACCTCTGTGGGTCCTTACAGTGCCAACACATAATCTAAACATGCTTTGTGGTTCAATATCTCTACTACATGGAGAATGTACATATAACAACAGATTATTCAACTAGTTCTATGGAATTTGACCAAGTCACAATTCCTACGGTGCACTCCCACATGCTCGTCACCTAGCATGTGCGTCACCTCAAATCCGATCACATAACACCAAAGCCGGGGTATCATACATTCAGAACAAGATTTAGAACTGTTACTTACCTCAATCCGAGCAATTCTTTATTCCAATAAGACTCTGCCTCGCGAATCGGCCTCCGAACACCTCGAATCTAGTCACAATTAATTTGATTCAATCAATTCAAATTATAGGAATTAATTCCATATGATAATACAAATTTTCCAAGAAAATTCGAAATTGCACTCAAAAATAGCCCGTGGGGCCCAAGTCTCGGAACCCGACAAAAGTTACAAAATATGAACGCCCATCCGATTACGAGTCCAACCATATAAATTTCACCAATTTCCGACATCAACTCGACCCTCAAATCTCCAACTAAAGTCTTTGAAGATTTCTACCATTTTCAACTCAATCTTTCCATAAACCTTATTGGTACGTGTATTTATAAATAATACTCTTACACTCAAGAATCATACTCCCAATCACCCATCTTTACCCAAACTCGAAATTGAAGACTAGGGTTAGAAATTCTTACCTCTTTGAAGCCCTAGCAAGATCCTTGTGAAATCTTCAAACCTTTAACAAGAATTGATGGACAAATGGCTAGGTCTTCACTTTCTCTCTATAATATGCTCTCACCACTCTCTAAATTTTCAGATGAAACCCTTCAAAATGACCCCTAATAGTGTTTTTTAAGAATGGGGTCGGGTTTATAGTAGCAGAAAAATGAAGCTCTGAAACACACGATGCGGTCGCATATGCGACCGCATAATGCTTCTACGGACCGCATAATGGGTTACCAAAAAAGGCCCTCCGGAACTGGGCAACACTACTTCAGTCTGCGGTCATTATGCGACCTGCATACCTATTTTGCGATCACATATGCACCACAGAACTGGTCTGCGGTTGCATAATGCACTGCAAACCGGATCTCTAAACTTAGCCTAACCTGCTTCACTCTGTGGCACCACGAAACCTTAATTTCCTTAGCAAAACGTTTCCAGGGTCATAACACATAAGTCAACATTCGGTTAACCTTTTCAACTTAAGTTCTAAACCTTGGAACTAAGTATTCCAAATTATTCTAAAAACCTCACCGGGCCCGAACTAATTACTCCGGTAAGTCAAATAACAATCGTAAAGTATAATTTGAGCAGTAAATGGGGAGACGAGGTTATAATACTCAAAACGACCGGACGGGTCGTTACATATAACCATAAGCCAATAAGGCATGTTGAGGTATGCAATCCGATCCAATAATAGTAACCAGCTCTCCCGGATCTCACATCAACCAGAAACACGTAGGTGTCTCACAATCCGCGTGAACACCATCAAGAGAGAAACATGAAAGGGTGACCCTAGGGGGATGGATCTGTATCCACACGCAAGCACGGCTAATTCAACATGCTACCATCCTAACATGGTCACAGACAAAATATCATAATCTGCCCGGGGTGGTCACATGCATAACAACACAATCTGCCCGGCGTGGTCACAAGCATAATAACGCAATTCGCCAGGCGTGGTCACAAGCATAACAACATAATCCACCTGGCATGGTCACATGTATATCAACACAAATCCATCAGATTAGTCACAAGCATAACAACACAATCCGCCCGACGTGCTCACAGGCATAACAACACAATCCGCCTGGCGTGGTCACATGCATCTAGTCCAATCATATCACACATGAGCAAATAAACAATAATACATGTACGTGATGAATGAATAACAAATCTCATGCTCTTGGACTGGTGGTATAAATGACATGCTAAAGTGTAGGCATGTTCAAAGTATGTTGTCATAGCTCAAAACGGCAATTTCATCACAGAATAGCATTATCCAAGTTCATTTAGGGATTAAACCTTTATGAAGCCTCAAATATGGCTCAAAAAGTTCACACAATGTTACAAATATGAGAAACATCATAGTTTAAAGCTTAACAGTCAATTCTAGGCTTATCATAGCCTAAGCACAACCCGAGCATGGATAAATACCCCCGGTGTTAGCACATGGCTCAAACCCCACACATGTGCGCACCTATAGCATGTAGTTATCACAAATAATTCAGGCAACTAGTGCCTCAACCAAGTTTAGATAAGATACTTACATCAATGTGGCCAAATCAATACTCAAAATATCATTTCATTTAAAATTCATCTCCGCTTGGCTTAAATCTAGCCAAAAATGACTTAATAACATCAAACCATGCAAGAGAAAATAATTTCAATTAATAAAGCTATGCTTTTTATACAATTTTCAAAAGTCAGCAAAAGTCAACCCCGGGCCCTCCCGGTCAAAACCTGAGTCCAAGGGTAGGTCTTGACTACCCATAACACCACGAGTTCATATATTTATTTTGTTTTCAAATCCGAGTCCAAATCGACTCTCAAAACTCAAATCTTCATTTTTCAAAACTTTGACAAAAACAATCCCCAAAATTTCTCTTAGATTCTCATGAATTTGATGTTAAATCTAATATATAATAATGAAATATAATTGAAAATCGATTAAAATCAATTACCTAATAGTTTGGTATGAAAATCTCTTCACACAATCGCCTCCTACCGAGTCTAGGATTTAAGGAATGTTAAAATGAAGCTAGTCCCGAAGTGCTCAGCAATAAACCAGCTGCAGATGTCGCATTTGCGACATGGAGTTCGCAGATGCGGACAAAGCATCGCAAAAGCGACACCTGACAGACCATATGAAGATCGCTTTTGCGATCAAAGTCTTCGCACATGCGAAGCAACCGCAGTCACAAAAGCGAACATTGTCATCGCAAAAGCAGACAGCCCAGAGTCATAAATGCTACTCCAGCATTGCATTTGCGATAAATGCCCAATCATCCCCTGGTTCACAAAATCGAGAAAGTACTTGCAAATGCAATGGCCGCATTTGTGGCATGCTCATCGCAATTGCAATGGCACCAGCACCAGCACACAAAATTCTTAACAAAACAATCTAAAACTCACTCGAGCACTCGGGTCTCCAAACCGAATATCGACACAAATCTAGAAATATCATATAAACTCGCTCGCGATCAAAATGCTTAAATAATATTTATAACTACGAATCGAACACTAAAACGCATGAAAATCACAATGAACTTTTAGAACTTCTAGAATTGCAACCAAGCGTCCGAACAACATCAAACCAACTCCAAATGAAACCAAATTATGCACACAGGTCTCAAATGATATAATGAATTTATTCCAAATCCCGGAACTACAATCCGAACCCGATACCATCAAAGTCAACTCCCAATCAAACTTATGAATATTTCAAACCTTCAAATTTCTAACTTTCGCCGAATAGTGCCAAAACCTTCTAGAAATACCCAAATGTAAATCCGGGTATACGCTCAAGTCTAAAATCGTCATTCAGTCCTAACAAAACCATCAAAACTCCATTTTGGGGTCAAATACACAAAGGTCAAACTTGGCCAATTCTTCAAACATAAAGCTTCAAACATGAAATTCATTCTTTCAAACTAATTTCCAATCACCTGAAAATCGAAATCAACGATACACACAAGTCATACTATATCATACGGAGCTACTCATACCCTCAAACCACCGAGAGTAGTGCAAATACTCAAAATGACCGGTCGGGGCGTTACAATAAAAGACCACTTGAGTTTTCAAGTACTTCAGACTGACTCAACACATGACTCAAATAAACATAAAATATTACCATGTTACAAATCTTTCACAAATTCAAATAATTGAAAATCAGATGCCACTTGGATAAATTCAACATTTGTTTCCTTTTGACAAAAGAACCCTTCGACAACTGTATACCCAAGGTCTTTAGCATAAGCGGACAACTCCACAAGACTGAAATGGTCTTTATCAATAGCAACAGAAAAGGCATCTAATTCCCCTTTGTATATTAGGATAGGTTCTTCGATAAATGCACCACCATGGTGAAAACGAGTTAAAATATAGCCATTCATAATATTCCCTTAAATAAATGCCAAAGGACTAGCACAAAGAAAAACCCCAAAAAACCCCTAGCTTTATCAAAAACATAAATAAAAGAAGCCTAACTGTAGCAATAGAAAATAAATAAAGGAGAGATTGGACCTTAACCATTGAAAACACCGCAAGACATCAGTACATAATAGTAGATACCAGCACCATAGACATAAAGAAGAAGAATCTTGTTAAGTAATGGTGGTTTCTTCGATACCATCGATGGAAAAGGAACATAGATAATTTTGTTTAGGTCTTTCGTTTATTTGTGTGGTTGATTGGAAATAAGACTATATAGATGAAATGGACAATTAAATGATGTAGTATGATTTTAATATCTATTTATTCCACGTAGATAGATATTGCAAGCACGCGCTTGGTGAATCCATAAGCCCGAACAAATACTATCTAATTGGTACATTATATGCCCACGAAATATGTTCAGATGGAAAAAGACGGTTTAAGTGTCTAAAGGAAAAATAGTTCCAACTTCAGGTGTCTCCGTATGTATTCTGCCTAAAGTAAAACGTAGTAGGAGAGAAGTATTATTATTAGCACAATCATATTTAGACAAAATATCAACCACATTATTAACTTCTCTAAAGATGTGTTTGTAATGACTCGACCGGTCGTTTTGAGTATTTGCACTTCGCTCGGTAGTTTACGGGTGTGAGTGGCTCCGTATGATGTATTTTGACTTGTATGAATCTTCGGTTTTGGTTTTCAGGTTATTCGGAATCGAATTGAAAGAATGGATTTCATTGTTAAAGCTTTAAATTGGAAGAGTTGACCAAGTTTGATATTTTAGCATTTGACCTTGAATTGGAATTTCGATGGTTCCGTTAGCTCCGTTGGGTGATTTTGGACTTAGGAGTGCATCCGAATTGTGATTTGGAGGTCTGTGGTTGAATTTGGCTCGAAATGGCGAAAGTTGAAATTTTGGTAAGCTTGACCGGGAGTGAACTTTTTGATATCGGGGTCGGATTCTAATTTCGGAAGTTGGAGCAGGTTCGTAATGTCAAATGTGACTTGTTTGCAAAATTTGAGGTCAATCGGACGTGATTTGATAGGTTTCGGCATCGGTTGTGGAAATTTGAAGTTTCAAAGTTCATTGAATTTGACTTGAGGTCTGATTCATCGTTTCGATGTTGTTTTATGTGTTTCGAGGCCTTAAGTAGGTCTGTGTTATGTTATGGGACTTGTTGGTATGTTTAGACGGGGTCCCGAGGGGCTCGGGTATGTTTCGGATTGATTTCGGATCATTTTTCTTCATTTTTGTGCTGTTGTGTTCTGTTGTTTTCTGGTATCTCAATTTTTCCTCGTGTTTGCGTGGCAAGTGTCGCGAACACATAGTGCATTTTGATAGCAGCAGCAAATTATTCTTCGCGATCGCGAAGTATGTCCCGCGTTGGCATAGAGTTGGGGCAAGTCCTCTTCGCGTTCGCGTATGGAGGATCGCGTTCGCATAGTGTTGAGGTTGGCAGCTGGGAATTTGAGCGTTCTTCTATGCGATTGCGTAAGGTCAGTCGCGTTCACGAAGCTTTGGTAGCAGTGTTCATTGCGTTCGCGTGGGGTGCATCGCGAACGCATAGAGTCTTTTGTGGCAGTGTGTATTTTGTTCATCGCGAACGCGATAGTCTTCCCGCGTTCGCGAAAGAGGACGTCTGGGCAGTGTATATAGTACTTTATTTCGAAGGTTTCAGACATATATACATTTTGGGAGCTATGGAGCTCGGATTGAGGCGATTCCTGGAGTAATCTTCATCACAAGGATTGGGATAAGTGTTCTCTACTCGGTTATGGTTATATTTTATGAATCTACCTTCGTTTTTGGTAATTGGATTGTGAATTTTAAAGAGGAAATTGGGGGTTTTGGCCTAAAGTTTCATAATATGAGTATTTGAGTTTTGAGCATCGAATTGGAGTCCGATTTGAGTGAAACTAGTATGGTTGGACTCGTAGTTGAATGGGTTGTTGGATTTTATAAATTTTGTCGGATTCCGAGGTGTGGGCCCGTGTTGGGCATTTGGCCGATTTTGGGCTTTTGATTCAAGATTTGATCTTTTGGATCGGGATTGGTTCCTTTAGCAATGTTTGATGTATTTGAGTTATTTTTGGTTAGTTTCAAGCCGCTTGGAGGTCTTAGTGTTGAGGGTATGAAACCCTGAAATATGTGTTATGTGATTGGTTTTGAGGTGACGCACATGCTAGATGACGGACGTGTGGGCATGTGGGCATGCCCCATGTGAATTGGGACTCTGTTGTTTTCATGGCTCTGTATAGTGGTCCTACTTTGTTGATATCCATATTTTTACTATGTGATAAAGTAGATAAGCTGTCAATCATGCTAGATATCATGTTTAGGCATTATGTCGATACTCTTTGGACCCATAGTGGTCGTTTTTTACTATCACCTCACTGATTTCATTGATATTTCATACTCAATCATATCCATGCATTCATGTCGTATCTCAGTCTCAGTTATTTTTTATTGATACATTATATCATTGTTGCCGGGCTAGTTTCATGACATTGTGAGCCCGTGAGTGAGACTGGAGAGATAGATGACTGAGTGAGGCCTAGGGCCTGAGTGAGAGTGATATTTTGGAATCGGGTTGCACGCCGTAGCATGATATATTGATTACATTTATGGGATCGGGTTGCACGCCGCAACAAGCCTTAGGGTTGTATATGTATATGGATCGGGTTGCACGATGCAACGAGCCTTATGGCTATTTATATATTAAGGGATCGGTTTCGATCGGGTTACACGCTGTAGCATGATATATTGGTTATATTTATGGGATCGGGTTGCACGCCGCAACGAGACTTAGAGCTGTATATGTATATGGATCGGGTTGCACGACGCAACGAGCATTATGGCTATTTATATATTAAGGGATCGGGCTGCATGCCGCAGAGATATAGCGCTTGGGCTGAAAGGAGCCTCTCCAGGAGTCTGCACACCCCCGGTGAGTGCAGTCGACTATAAATAGGGATCGGGCTGCATGTCGCAGCGGGTTTTGTACAACGCTGAGTGATTGAGTATGTTGAGCATAGTGAGAGAAAATACGAGACAGTGAGATTGAGTACTTTAAGAGTGTGAGTACATGAGTTCATCCTTGAGATGCATTGCATTTGATATGCATACTTGAGATACATGCATAGAGATATATTTCCTTCTGCTACTCGGTTTTGGGACATTTATGATTTTACTTGTATCTTGACATGTAGGCATAGAGAAGTACTTTCCTCATGCTATCTGAAATGAAACATCTTACTATTTTTTGGAAGGAGTTTTGGAAAAAATCACAGTTTTCAAACTTACTCGTATTTTGGATTTTTCGGTAAAAGATTTGGATTTTCACCTAGATACTTGAAAAGAAATGGCTATTTTTCTGGAAACTGTGAACGAACTGAGCCTTTTATTTATGAGATACTCTTTTGTTACGTGTACTATGCTGTTATGAACTGTTGTGGAATATTGGTGTTGGACCCGACCTTTCTGTTAGCTCGTCACTACTTTCAACTTAAGGTTAGGTTTGTTACTTATTAAGTACATGAGGTCGGTTGTACTCATACTATACTTCTACACCATGCGTGCAGATGTTGGATGCTGATGTTGCTGTGTTCGATGGGAGCTGGATTGAAGATGTACATGCGTCCCAGTTGTAGCTGCCTCTTGTTCGTGGTAGCCTTAGATCTATAAAATGATGTTTATGTACTTTTCAAACAAACTATGTATGTATTTCAGTTCTGCTTTGTAAACTCTATTCTTAGAAGCTCATTATTTGTACTACCAGTTCTTGGGGAATGTATTAGATTCAGGTATTTCTTTACTTAATTGCTTTATTAATTATTATTAGAATTAGTTAGTGATAATTGGCTTACCTAGCGGTTTGGGTTAGATGCCATCATTACTAGTCAGATTTTGGGTCGTGATAAAGTGGTATCAGAGCTCTAGGTTCATAGGTTCTACAAGTTATGAGCAAGTGTCTAGTAGAGTCTTGCGGATCGGTATGATGACGACCTATCTTTGAGAGGCTATATGAAATTTAGGATATACTTCCCATCTTTATTTTCTTATCGTGTGGCATTGATTCAGTTTGAAGCATAACTCTTTGAATTCCTTCCACGCATTTGTATGCGCATGCGAGCGCTTGGTATCAGTTGTGCATTCGCAGGCTTGTGATTCCATGGTTGAGGTATGAGATATGATTTTGCCGTGCTGATGATGGGCCAGTCTAAAGGACTTGAGGCCGGATTTTGACTGTGACATAAGCGCAAAGATGTTGATTGTCTGAGCACGTACTTTTGTATATATATGTCCGGTAGTGTCCCTATTAGTGGAATTTGTAGGTGGATGGCATGTGATGAGTATGATGTGACTGCGAGATGTGTTCATATGGTTTGAATGTGACGAGAAGAGTTTACTTGAGATGTAGCAAGAACTATTGGGTGTTTGATTTCTGTTTTGATTTGGCGTATGGTCTCGAGTTATGGGTGTGTTGAGGGATCTCTCAAGTTTTTTAGTTGTGGAGTGAAGTAGATTCTCATGTCTTGTTGATGCATTCAGACTCAGGAAGATTAAGTGATTGCGTAATAGTTATGACTATGAAAGAGTATAGAGATATGTCAGCTGGAGGCAGAGCAGGTAGGTTATCTCCTGCGAGGTGTCCTGATATTGTGTGTTCCTTATGATGTTTTGTAGAGAGTTCTCTTTTATATGTTGCAATTTGATTTTGGATCGCTTGAGGAAGTTGTCTTGACTATTACAAGGGTGAATGCGAGATTTGCAGACGATTTGAGATATTATATGGTTTGTGTTACATGGGCTTGCGAAAGATTTAGTTGAATTTAAATGCGGGATTCTGGCAGTAATAGAGTATGGGTATCGTGATGTTATCGACTGTTTTGTTCTATGGCTTTGAGCCAAGTGGGGGAGTCTGCTATCGACAAGTTGATTGCACGATTATGTGTTGTATTCTTTTCGGTTCGGGGTATACTGGTGAATCAACTATGACTGCAGTTGAGATTGAGGATGACTCGAGTAAGGGAATTTCTGGATACGGTTTGTATTACACTCTATAGGTATATGAGAATCATAAAATAATTGAGTGGTTATTTGCAAAGGATGTAGTGTACATGGAGTAGAAATTTGTTCGGTTGCTTAGGAGTGTGGGTTACTCTTTACTCCCTTGGGTGTTGGTGTGCTAATGGGGCACATGTCGTTCGGTCTGTTTGGTCGGTTTAATTGAGATTTGAGTAGAGTGGATGACTCTCGAGAATGGTTCTAATGGATTCAAGATTTATATGTAGTGATTTAGAATTTTCAAGATTTATATATGGCTAGAAACTGGGAGTAGCATCAGATGGTGTCAAGACTTGTGGCATTTTATATCATTGTGGATTGTTCATTTCAGTATCAATAAGGTGAAAGAAATAGTTTTAAGTTCACATAAGGTCTCTTTAGAGTGAGTGTCTCAGTTGTGGTGCCTTGGGGTGCTTAAGAGAGGAGCCAGCGGCTTATGGGCCTTAGGGCATTATGGTTTTATACTAGGGTCTCTTATACGGTGAGTTTTGGTTAGGGTCGTGGTGTTATAGCAAGGAGAAGTATCAATTTGAAGGCAATTTGGAAAGGACTTGGAGAAATAGGACAACTTGGTAGTAGGTTGGGTTAGCACATTAATGGGTATGATCGGTTCTTTGGGTACTTATGACGTGGCTAGTCTCTACAGGTTTTTCGTGGCAATGCTCTTGGGTTTTGGCAACCTGCATGGCTGGGTTGAGTTAGAGAGATTCAATTCAGATAGCTTGGTTAGGTACAAATGGGTTTCAAAGAGTTCTCAATGGTTTTTACTATGGTTCGAGGGGTATATTTCCTACTGGCGTGAGGAGCATATGGTGTATAGTGAATTTCTCCTGGATGAAATCAAATGGCTTGGCTAATTGAGTATGTAGTTGCTTCTGACTCAGAGTGGACTATGAAGTTCTCATATTTTTCATATGATGGCATGGTATATGCGGTGTGATGTGTGGGATTGAGATTTACGTGAGCGGGATCACAATTTTGTTTGGAAAGGAAGGTCGTAGGCAGCATGGACGGTTTCAGATGACTAGGTAAATGATATTACTATTTGGTATGGCTTGATGAGAGTATACATTTCAGGAGGGGCAATGTGTTTTGATGTATGGATACTTCACTGGTACCGCGACACTCTTCTGGTTGATCGACTGTTGATATTCAAATTTTGCTATGTGGCACGGAAGAATTTTAGAAGTATTCCTTGTAGGATGATCGTGTATGAGAGATGTGTTAGACATTTTGGCAGTGGAGTTGGGATCAAATATGGTGATTCGTATGTTCTATGGATTTGGAGATTGGGAGTTCTTAGGAGCAGATTGTTTCATGGTTGTGGACTGTGAAGTTGTGGCCGAAGCTAGCCAGATGATAGAATGTGTTATGATTCAGTCATTGTGGACTTTCGGAGGTTATTTATTTATCTGTGGTTGACTATAGCTGATTTGGGAGTCCATTGGTAGGCCCAATTAGGATGTGTATTCTACACCGAGCCGGATTGATTGGCTCCATACTGGTATTGTTGAGGGATGTTCCATTCGGTTGTTGTTGAGCTTATTCGTGTTCTGAAATGATCTGTGAGTTACTCTTCTATGCTACGAGGAGTTTTGATTCGTTGGTTATATGCACATATGGCGCGGTTCTATTGTGGCCTTATAGCAAAATTTGAGCGAGAAGAGAATTGGGTATTGCTTGGTTGATGGCGTATTGGTTATGTTTGTTTTGGGTTTTGTGTGGCATAGTGTCATTTTGCTTCTCCGTGGTTATGGTAAAGCACTTTGAGTACTTGATGTCGAATTGCACATGGTTATTGGTTTTTAACAGGGTGGCTTGAGGTGTTTCATATGGACCAATATTTGGATAGGGCCGCGTATTGCAGCAGAGTTATGTGGAAATATGATCCTTTGTGTTAGATTCGTATGTTATGGTTCTATGGCGTGTGATGGGTTTAAGCATTTCGTGGTGGTGGTACTTGATGAGCTTGCAGGACAATTCTATTGTTTGAGTCATTTTCCATGATTGAGTATATTTGGAATGTTGCTATTTGGTGCACGGATTGCACGGGTTATGGATTTAGATTATATTGATGTGTCATGTTACTAGAGTGGTCGTATTGGATGAGATGAGGTTATTGGACCTAGAATGGATGCTAGCAGATTTGATTATGGTATATTTGGAAGGATAATATCGGAAGTCGGCTTAGAAATTGACTATAGTTCTTGTAGAAGGAGAGGGAGCTCCATGATCGTTGACCTGATGAATGATTGTGAATTCTGCATGTTTCTTTCATCATCGGCAGTGTACGAAGGTTTTAGAGCGAGGCTTTGTTTGATATGAGGTCTATTACCGGTATTGGGTTATTTTGAGCAGCTATTGTGATTTGAAATTTTTGCTATGAGTATTTGACTTATGTGGTACATCATGTGATTACATCTTGGGTTATAGATATGGCTTGATACAGCTTGTTCAGACTTATACAGTATGTAGATGCAAAATTCTGATCTTATAATAAATTTCGGATGTTGGAAATTTGATTCAATGGCTTGTGGGCTGGGTTGAATTGAGATATTTCAGTTATGTTATGGTATCGGACATGTATGGGATAGGGTGACGTGGGATCACCCCCGGGTATGTGCATGGTAAGGTTATATGGCGGTTTGATGGCTTTGAGAACAACTATGGACACGTTCGAGGACGAACGTATGTTTAAGTGGGGGAGGATGTAATGACCTGATTGGTCGTTTTGAGCATTTGCACTTTGCTCGGTAGTTTACAGGCATGAGTGGCTCCGTATGATGTATTCTGACTTGTGTGAATCTTCGGTTTTGGTTTTCGGGTTATTCAGAATCGAATTGGAAGAATGGATTTCATTGTTAAAGCTTTAAATTGGAATAGTTGACCAAGTTTGACGTTTTAGAATTTGACTTCGGATTGGAATTTTGATGATTTTGTTAGCTCCGTTAGATGATTTTGGACTTAGGAGAGCGTCCGGATTGTGATTTGGAGGTCTGTGGTTGAATTTGGCACGAAATGGCGAAAGTTGAAATTTTGGAAAGTTTGACCGGGAGTGGACTTTTTTATATCGGGGTCGGATTCCGATTCCGGAAGTTGGAGAAGGTCCGTAATGTCTAATGTGACTTGTGTGCAAAATTAGAGGTCAATCGGACGTGATTTGATAGGTTTCGGCATCAGTTATGGAAGTTTGAAGTTTAAAAGTTCATTAAATTCGAATTGAGGTGTGATTCGTCGTTCCGATGTTGTTTTGTGTGTTTTGAGGCCTCGAGTAGGTCCGTTTTATGTTATGGGACTTGTTGGTATATTTGGACGTGGTCCCGAGGGGCTCGGGCGTGTTTCGGATTGATATCGGATTATTTTCCTTCATTTTGGTACTGCTGTGTTCTGTTGTTTTCTGGTATTCAGTTCTTCATTGCGTTCACGTGGCAAGTGTCGCGAACGCGTAGTGCATTTTGATGGCATCAGCAAATTGTTCTTCGCGATCGCGAAGTATGTCCCGCGTTCGCGCAGAGTTGGGGCAAGTCCTCTTCATGTTCGCGTATAGAGGATCGCGTTCGCGTAGTGTTGAGGTTGGCAGCTGGGAATTTGAGCATTCTTCTATGCGATCGCGTAAGTTCAATCTCGTTCGCGAAGCTTTGGCAGCAGTGTTCATCGCGTTCGCGTGGGGTGCATAGCGAACGCGATGGTCTTCCCGCGTTCGCGGAAGAGGACGTATGGGCAGTGTATATAGTACCGTATTTTGAAGGTTTCAGACATTTTTACATTTTGGGAGTTATAGAGCTCGGATTGAGGCGATTCTTGGAGCAAGTTTCATCACAAGGATTGGGTTAAGTGTTCTCTACTAGGTTATGGTTATATTTCATGAATCTACCTTCGTTTGTGGTAATTGTATTGTGCATTTTAAAGAGGAAATTGAGGGTTTTGGCCTAAAGTTTCATAATATGAATTTTTGAGTGTTGAACATCGAATTGGAGTTGTATTTGAGTGAAACTAGTATGTTTGGACGCGTAATTGAATGGGTTGTTGGATTTTGTAAATTTTGTCGGGTTTCAAGGTACGGGCCCGGGTTAGGCTTTTGGCCGATTTTGGGCTTTTGATTTAAGATTTGATCTTTTCGATCGGGATTGGTTCCTTTAGCATTGTTTGATGTATTTGAGTTGTTTTTGGTTGGTTTCGAGCCGTTCGAAGGTCAGAACGCGCGGGATGGCATTTTGGAGCATCGCTTGGCTTGCTCGGTGTTGGAATTGGCTTATTCGAGGTAAGTAACTCTTCTAGTCTTAGTGTTGAGGGTATGAAACCCCGAAATACGTGTTATCTGATTGGTATTGAGGTGACGCACACGTTAGATGACGGACATATGGGTGTGTGGGCGTGTGGGCGTGCACCATACGAATTGGGACTCTATTGTTTCCATGGCTCTTGGGGTGAAAGGAGCCCCTCTAGGCATCTGCACACCCCCAGTGAGGGCAGTCAACTATACATAGGGATCGGGGTGCATGCCGCAGCGGGTATCGTACAGCGCTGAGTGATTGAGTCTGCTGATCATAGTGAGAGAAAATGTGAGACAGTGAGATTGAGTACTCTCAGAGTGTGAGCAAGTGAGTTCATCCTTGAGATGCATTGCATTTGATATGCGTATTTGAGATACATGTATAGAGGTGCATTTCCTTCTGCTTCCCGGTTTTAGGACATTTATGATTTTACTTGTATCTTGACATGTAGGCATAGAGAAGTACTTTTCTCATGCTATCTGAAAATGAAGCATCTTACTATTTTTTGAAAGGATTTTTGGGAAAAATCACAGTTTTCAAACTTACTCGTATTTTTGCTTTTCGTTAAAAGATTTGGATTTTCACCGAGATACTTGAAAAGAAATGCATATTTTTCTGGAAACTGTGAATGGACTGAGCCTTTTATTTCTGAGATACTCTTTTGTTATGTGTACTATATTGTTATGAACTATTGTGGAATGTTGGTGTTGGCCCCGACCTTTCTGTAGCTCGTCATTACTTTCAACCTAAGGTTAGGTTTGTTACTTATTGAGTACATGAGGTCGGTTGTACTCATACTACACTTCTGCACCTTGCGTACAAATGTTGGCTGTTGATGTTGCTGTGTTCGATGGGAGCTGGATTGAAGATGTACCTGCGTCCTGGTTGTAGTTGCCTCTTGTTCGTGGTAGCCTTAGATCTATAAAATGCTGCTTATGTACTTTTCAAATAGACTATGTATGTATTTCAGTTCTGCTTTGTAAACTCTATTCTTAGAAGCTCATGATTTGTACTACGAGCTCTTGGGGAATATATTAGATTCAAATATTTCTTTACTTAATTGCTTTATTAATTATTATTGGAATTGGTTAGTGATTAATTGGCTTACCTAGCGTGTTGGGTTAAGTGCCATCACGATTAGTCAGATTTTGGATCGTGACAGTATTGTATATAAAGTGTTCCAAGATCATCGAGCAATGACCTGAAATATGATGACAAAGCCCGAAGGGTAATTGCACTTTTACTACACTTATTATGGAATATATTTCCTCGTTTACTTTATTTGTTTTTCACTTTGAACCTATTCCAATATAAAATTGGTAAACAAAACCTAACTAGACATGAATTAAATAAACTACTAAATATCAAATCCTAGACAACTTAGGAATACTAATTAATCTTGGTTTAGTTTCCAACAGCCTCTCTTAAACCAAGATCTTCAAATTTGATCATGCCCAACATCTTCTTAAACTTGATTAATAACTCCAATTTTAGTGGCTTTATGAAAACATCAACAACTTGCTCTCCATCCTTGCAATACTCAATAACTATCTCCTTGTCTTGAACCAAGTCACGAATAAAGTGAAATTTGATATAAATGTGTTTGCTACGCCCATGAAAAACTGGATTCTTTGTTAACTCAATTGCAGACTTGCTCTCACAAAATATTATTGTAGGATTGTCTTGCTTGTGTTGAAGAAATTCAATCATTCTTCTTAACCACAATGCATGTGTAGCACTACTTGTTGAAGCCATGTACTCTGCTTCAGCTGTTGATAAAGCAACAACTTGTTACTTTTTGGAAGACCAAAAAAATACACCAGAACCCAAATAAAATGTGTAGCCAGAAGTAATTTTTTTTTATATCGTATCACCACCCCAATCACTGTCTGTAAATTCCACAAGACTACTATCATTAGTCTTTGAATAAAATATACCATCAGTCTTCGTACCTCGAATATATCTCAAAATTCTCTTTGCTGCTTGCAAGTGGAATTGACATGGAGTCTCCATAAATCTACTAATTAATCCAACTCCATAGGTAATATTAGGCCTTGTAGAAGTCAAGTACCTTAGACTCTCTACCAATTTCCTAAAATATGTAGCATCAACAAAGTCACCAGTCCCATCTCTAACCAACTTCAATTTTTCTTCAACAGGGGTCAAAATTGATTTGGCTTTATCTATATTAAATCTCTTTAGAATATCACTGGCATATGTTTTCTGAGAAATAAATATTCCATTATCTAGTTGAGATACCTCAATGCCAAGAAAATAAGACATTAAACCCAAATCAGTCATCTCAAACTGGCTAATCATTACCTCTCTAAACTCATAAATTAATTTAAGATTATTGCCAGTAAAAATTAAATCATCCACATATAAGCACACAATGAGAATATCTTCGCCACGCTTGAGTTTGATATATAAAGTATGCTCATATGGACATCTCTAAAATCCATGTCCAATAAAATAAAAATCAATACGAGTTTACCAAACTCTAGGTGCTTGTTTCAATCTATATAATGCCTTTTTAGCCGATAAACTTTATTTTCTTGACCCCTTTTGACATATCCAGTAGGCTGCTCAACATACACTTCTTCAAGTACATCACTTAAGAAAGCAGATTTCACATTCATTTGAAAGAATTTCCAGCAATTATTAGTAGCAAGAGAAATTATCATACGAATAGTATCAAGTCTAACAACAGGTGCAAATACCTCAAAGTAATCAATACCTGCCTTCTGCTTGTATCCTTTAACAACTAATCTTGCCTTAAAGCGATCCACTTCTCCAGTTGGTGTGAACTTGGTCTTGTATACCCACTTGACTCCAATTGGTCTTTTTGAGGGTGGTAAAGTTGTCAATTCCCATGTATTATTTTTCTCAATAGCATGAATTTCTTCATTCATTGCATGAACCCATCGATCATCTTTAACAGCTCCCTCAAAAGTAACTGGATCACAATCTGCAAATAAGGCAAAATTTATAATATCTTCATCGGATAAATCATTATCATCACCAATAACATAATCTTGCAAACGAGCTGGTAATTAATGTTGTCTTTGCGGGCGACTGGACGTCTCTGCTTGAAAAGGATCTACTGCACGTTCTTCTTGATGTATGCTAGAACTTTCTTCCTCTATGAATGGAATTATTGGTTGAGACCAAGATGGTTCAGAATCCTTCTTTGACCAATCCCAAGAACTCTGCTCATCAAAAGTTACATCTCTGCTAATAATCACTTTTTATGGACCTAGATTAAACAACATGTAACCCTTTGTCTCATGACTATAACTAATAAAAATACACTTTTCATCTTTATCATCCAATTTCTTTCTCAAAGCATGAGGAACATGAGCATAAGCAAGACAACTAAATACTTTTAGATAAGCAATATTTGATTTCTTACCTGTCCAGATCTCTTGTGGAGTTGTTTCCAAAATTAGACCGTGTAGGACACCTATTTAATACATAAATTGCAGAGAAAATAGCTTCTGTCCAAAAACCTTTTGGAATATTTTTGAAATGTATCATAGATCTCACCATGTCCATCAATGTTCTATTTCTTCTTTCAGCCACACTATTTTGCTGCGGTGTATATCTAGTTGTCAATTGATGCTTAATACCATACTTCTTCAAATAATCATCACAAACAAGAAATTCAGTGCCCCTATCAGTCCTCAATGTTTTAATAAAATATCCACTTTTCTTCTCCACATAAACTTTGAAGCTCTTAAAAATATCATATGCAACAGATTTATTTTTAAGAAAATATACCCAAGTCTTTCGGCTGAAATCATCAATAAAAGTAATAAAATACTTACTACCACCATTACAAGAAACTTCAACTAAGCATAAATCTGAATGAATTAACTACAATGGTGTACTAGCTCTCCAAGCCTTGCCATTTTGAAAAGGTTCTCTGTACTTATTTTGCAAAATACACGACTAACACTTCTTGTCAGAAAAATCAATAGAAGGCAAACCATCAAATAACTTTTCTTGTAAAACACCAATCTCTTTTAGACGGACATCTCTTGCAACCAAATCGCCCTTTTTAACAATCGCAGAAATTCTTGGCAGATCAATTTAAATATTATTTGACTTCTCTTCACTTTCAATGGAATCTCTATCACAATAAAAATTACATGTACCTTCTCTTATTTTCTCCTCTATTTCTGAATTTTGGCCTTCTTGATTTATTTCTGCCAGATCTGGTGTGTCTTCTTTTTCTTTTGGTTGATCATCCTTTTCTTGCAATGCCTCCTCCAGTGTCTCATCTTTTTGTTGATTCATTGATATCTCGTATGTCACCAATTCACCTTTTAAATCATCATGTCTGAGCATGCTAAGATCTTTGGTAACCTCAAAATTAACTTTCTTGTTGTGAAACTTTAAACTTAGAGACTGCAATATTTTTTTAACAACTTTAACTGCTTTCAATACTCGGTTGGTCTCATACGATCCAACTCAAATTGACTCACAAACTCTTGTAGTTTCTCCTTCTTTATTTCAGCAACTTTTCGATATGATTTCACCAAGATTGTCCAAGTCTCCTTTGATGACCTTGCATGCAAATAATGTTTTAGATACATGCAACTCAACCTTGATAGCTAGATAGTAGCGTGCCTTATAATCTAAATGTCTTTTCTTCTCCAATTTCGTAGCTATATCACCAGTCATCGTTGTACCTTCCGGGGGTTCCTCAAATTCTTCATCAATGGTGGACCATAATCCAATAGCCTTAAAAAAATCTTCATCTGTTGATACCAAGTTTTAAAATTACTTTTGCCATCAAACACAAAAACGGGACAATTAGGTAATAGAGTATCCATATTCTTTTTGTTGGATCTCACACAGGCTCTGACAGAATCTCACACAAGCACTGATACCAATTTGAAGGATTGAAATACCCCAAGAATAATTTAGGCACAAGCAAAAAATTCAACAAAGATTATATAGAAGAAATTTATTAAATTAGGGAGAGAACGTAGTAGGAGGCTTTTTCACAACTCATAAACTCTTGAATTTTTCTACAAGAAAATAAGTAGTAGCACCTCTATTTATAATACTACAAAACCAAAAACCTATTCCAATATAAAATTGGCAAAACAAAACCTAACTAGACATGAATTAAATAAACTACCAAATATCAAATCCTAGACAACTTAGGAATACTAATTACTCTTTGTCTAGTTTCCAACATTGAAAATTTTAAAATTTCACAGCTTGCCAAGAGTCAAAGTATCCAGTTATATTTCCTATTTGATTCTTTCGGGAATGTTACCCATCATGAGGAAGAACGAAGGCTTAACTTATGGTAACTACAATAGAGCATTTTTGTAAATAAAACATATTGAAAAAGAACTTTAGCATAGTCATTCAGCCAAGAAAAACTAGAGACGTATCTTCAATTGTTTGAAGGAGACGACGTCAACATAAAATGGCAAAATCGATATCGCATGCATTTAATTTGAAGGACATAAGATGGTAACATCTCCTTTTGGTAAGAGAATTGGGTATTGGATGTTTGGTATACACATTATTGATAGTAATGGCAGAGCCAATAATTTTATTTAGGGGTGTCAAAATATATAAAAATAAATATACGAAAAAGTTGTCACAAAATTATTATTTGTCAAATAAAAGTAACTGAACTTTACTATTATAACAGTAAATTCATTAAATTTTACCTACTATAACAGCATAGTCACTAAATTTTACCTACAATTTTGTAAAATTTTGAAGTGTATTGTGCACAGTTTTGGAGGGAGCCCTTTTTTAGTCCAAAATAATTTTTAATAGAAGGAAATTATTTTAAATTTGGGTTGGGTAGTGTGATGACCCAAAATATTATTTTTAAATTTAATTAGTAATTCTGTATTCTAATACCTCAAAAAGCACTATTTATCATTCATCGACTTGCGTGCGGAGTCCGTATAATTTTCGAAAAGGTTTTTATGTGAAAAATGGATTAAAAATGTGAAATAAAGCTTTAAAACTCAACTGAGTTAACTTTGTTCAACAGTTTTACCAAACAGACTCGGATCAGTATTTTGACAGTTCCGGTAGGTCTGTATCGTGATTTAGGACTTGGGCGTATGCCCAGAATCGAATTCCGATGTCCTAGCCCGAGATATGGAATTTGGATGAAAAATTAAAAGTTTGAAAGCTTAATGATTTTTAAGAAATTACTGATGTTGGATTTATTGACACCGGGTTCGTATTTTGGTTTCAGAGCTAGGTAAAGATCCGCTATAATATTTATAACTTGTCTGTCGAATTTGGTGAGAATCGGAGTTGATTTGACGTGATTCGGACATCCGGTTGTGAAAATATAAGTTTTAAAGTTTTCTTAAAAATTTCATTCGATTTGGGGTTCAATTCGTAGTTCTAGGTATTATTTTGGCGATTTGATCGTGCGAGCAAGTTCGTATGATGTTTTAGGACTTGTGTGCATGTTTGGTTTGGAGCCCCGAGGGCTCGGGTGAGTTTCGGATAGCCTACAGACCATTTGAATTTTGAGAAAAATCTGGTTTTTAGCTTCTGCTATCATCTGGTGTTTTGTGTTTCGCGATCGCGAAACCATTCCTGCGATCGCGAAGAAGAAAGTTGGACTGGCACAATTGTGCTTCGCGTTCGCGATCGAGACCTCGCGTTCGTGAAGAGGAAATGAGGTAGAAGCTGGGGTACTCAAATTTGTTCTTCGCGTTCGCATGAAACGGTCCGCGATTGCGTAGGTCTACAGGGTTATGCTTCGCGTGAGTGATGACGCGTTTGCGTAGAGCAAAGTGGCAGCCTGTGCAAAAATGTGCTTCACGATCGTGAAGCCAATTCCGCGATCGCGAAGAGTAAAATGGACCTGGAAAAACTTTGTTCTACGCAATCGTGAACGAATTTCCGCGCTCGCGATGAATAAAAATCTGAAAAATAGAACTTAAGTTCTGGAAATGAGGTTTCGACCCATTTTCAACCATTTTCAATTTTTGAGCTCGGGTAAGGCGATTCTTGAGCGATTTTCACGGAAAAATATTTGAGTAAGTGTTCCTTATCCTATATTGATTATATTTCATGATTCCATACTCATTTACATCATAAATCCATGAATTTATGGAAGAAAAATCAGATTTTTATAAAATCTTCCAAACACGGAAATTTAAGATTTGAAGGTCCATTTGATATCAGAATTGGATAAATTTTGTATGGTTGAACTCGTATCGGAACGGGTATTCGGATTTCATAAGTTTTACTGAGATTTGAGACGTGGGTCTCACTGTCGAATATGTAAATAAATTTTGGATTTTTATCCGAAAAATTAGTAAATTCATATGGAATTAATTCCTATGGTCCGTATTGACTATATCGAATTGTTGGTGAATAGATTTGATGGTTTTGGAGACAAATTCAAAAGGAAAAGTTGTGGTCGAATAGTTTATTGGAATTTGCAAAGCGAGGTAAGTGTCGTGGTTAATCTTGACTTGAGGGGATAGAACCTTTAAATTAATTGTTATGTGAAATGCGTGTGAACGACGTATAGGTGAGGTGACGAGTGCCTATACGTCGTCAAATTAGTTGTTTGCATAATTATTTGAAAATTATAAATCGTTTTAAATCATGAATGAATTATTATATTAATTGTTTCACTCATATTCCTTGTCAAATATTATTTCTTAAATTCCTGTAATAATTGTACATGCTTATTTGACTTATGTGTCTTAATTGCTATTTGACATTTAACATATTAAATATTAAACTGCCTATTTTCTCTATAATTTTCATAATTAATTGCTAATTACCATTGTTTGTTCATAAATAAATTATAATTATTGTGTGTCTTGATGCTTAATAATTTCTCATTAAACGTGGTATTTATTGGAGTAATATTTATTACAATTATGAGTATTTTAAAATTATATTGGTGGAACGGGTTGCACGCCGCAATGGAAATGAAAGCAAATGTATATATATTGGGGGATCGGATTGCACGCCGCAATAGACTTATTTAAAAGTCAATATTTGGGGATCAGATTGCACGCCGCAATAGACTTATTTAAAAGTCAATATTGGGGGATCGGATTGCACGCCGCAACAGACTTATTTAAAAGTCTATATATACTTGATTAAAATAAATATATGAGAGGATTGAAAACGAATATATTGTAGGAGTGGTTTGCACGCTGCAACGGAAATTGGTTGAAATAATAATGGGTTATGACTGCTGAGTTGGCTTCAATTATTATTAATGAGTTATATGATTTATTTCTATTATTTGTTGTTGTTACTAATATTGCGTACAAATTAATGTAAGTGACCCGCCTTAGCCTCGTCACTACTTCGTCGAGCTTAGGCTCAGCACTTACTAGTACATGAGGTCGATTGTACTGATACTACATTCTGCACTTCTTGTACAAATTTCGGAGTTGGTCCCAGCGGCGTACCATAGACTTGCTCGGATTTCAGCAATCAGAGGAGATTTGAGGTATAACTGCACGGCGTCCACAGTTTTGAAGTCCTCGTCTACTTTACTTTAGTTGTGTGTTTGTTTTCAGACAACTTTATCTTATTCAGACCTTTATTTGTATTATTCTAGAAGCTCATGCACTGGTGACACCAATTCTGGGATGGTATTTAGACACCGTTGTTTTTATGAATTATTCACTACATTTCAGACTTTACTTCTGCATTTGTTTCTTTGTTATAAATAAATTTAAAAATTATTTTAAAATAAATAATATTATTCTAACGTTGGCTTGCCTAGCAAGTGAAATATTAGGCGTCATCACGGTCCGAAGGTGGAAATTTCGGGTCGTGACAATTGGTATCAGAGCGCTAGGTTACATAGGTCTCACGAGTCACGAGCAAGCTTAGTAGAGTCTGAAGGATCGATACAGAGATTTCTGTACTTATCTATCAGATGCTATGAAGTTTAGGAACAATATCACTTCTTTCTTATTCCGTCGTGCAAATTTATTCTATTATTGATGATTGAACCATTCTACTCTTATTCTCTCGCAGATGGTGAGAACACGTAATACATCTATCGATGGATAGGGACCAGAGCCCCAGGTGGCAACTATGGCCAGGGGTAGAGATCGAGGTCAAGTTCATGCTAGAGGCCGAGGCAGAGGATGAGGTAGAGCTCAGTCCAAAGCTCGAACAGCTGCACATCTTGTAGAACCTCAGGTGGACCTTCAGGAGGAGGTTTCAGTTCAGAATGTACCAGTTGGACCAGTTTAGGTCCCGGAAGGATTTATAGCTACTCCAGTGCTTCAGGATGCTCTAGTCCGTTTGGTGAGTCTTATGGAGAGCGTGGCCCAGAATGGTATGTTTCTAGTGGCACCAGCTATCTCACACGTTGGAGGAGGAGCACAAACTCCCACTATTCCCGCTCCGGAGCAGATGGCTCCCCAGAATCAGGCTCCAGCAACCCTGCCAGTTAGGGTAGTCCAGCCAGTTGTTGCGGCACAGACCAGTGATATGCCCGCCATGTCTTTTGAGGCCTTATTGAGACTGGATAAGTTTACTAAGCTCTTTCCAGTTCACTTCAGTGGTACACCTTCTGAGGACCCACAGGATTATCTTGAACGCTGCCATAAGGTGCTGCGGAACATGGGAATAGTTGAGACTAATATGGTTGATTTTGCTGTATTTCAGATGACGGGTTCCGCCAAGAGGTGGTGGAGAGATTATACATTCACTAGACCAGTTGGATCGCCTGCACTTACTTAGGAACAGTTCTCTCAGCTATTTCTGGAGAACTTCCTTCCTATAACACTGAGAGAGGAATTCCGCAAGTAATTTGAGCGTCTATAGCAGGGAAGTATGACTGTTACTTAGTATGAGTCCTATTTTGTGGATTTGGACCATCATGCTCTCCTTTTACTACCTACTGAGGGAGAGAGAGTGAGGAGGTTTGTTGAGGGACTCACTCACCCTATCTGACCGAAAGTGAGATTTCTTTTCAGGCGGCTGCTAATGTCGCGAGGAGGATCGATATGGTTCTTGCATAGGAGAGAAGGCAGAGGGATGATAAGAGGCCTCGTCATTTTGGTAGTTTCAGTGGTGCCTCGTCTGGAGGCAGGAGTAATTTTGGTAGGGGTCATCCTCCCAAACCGTTTCATTCAGCACTTCATGCATCTCACAGTGCTTCAGGGAGTCACAGTCCTATTATGCCTTACTATGGGCAGCCAACATTCAGTGCACATTCAGCTCCTATCAGTGCATCACAACTCCAGAGTTACTACAGAGGTTATCTGGCCCATTTAGGTCAGCTTCAACTTCAGCAGCCACGGTATCAGGATGGGTGTTATGAGTGTGGGAACATTGGTCACATTAGGAGGTATTTCCCTAGGTTGGCGAGTAACAGATCTCGGCAAGATTCTCGTGCCATCATACCGGCATCGGTTGCTTCATCGCCTGCTCAGCCAGCTAGAGGTGGGGGTCAGGCAGCTAGAGGTGGAGTTCAGGCCATTAGAGGTAGAGGTCAGGCCATTACGGGTGGAGGTCAGACTGTTAGAGGTGAAGGCCAGCCAGTTAGATATCGTCCTAGAGACGCAGTTCAGAGTGGTGGCGCCCAGCCCCGATTTTATGGTTTTATAGCTAGGCCTAAGGCCGAGTCATCTGATGTTGTGATCACAAGTATTATTCCAGTTTTCCATATCAGATGTTTCAGTTCTATTTGATCCAGGTTCTACTTATTCCTATGTGTCCTCCTATCTTACTTCATATTTGGTTGTGCCTTGTGATTCTCTAAGTGTTTCTGTATGTGTATCTACACTGGTGGGAGTTGTAGTAGATCATGTATATTGTTCATGTGTGGTTACTATTGGTAGTATTGAGACTAGTGTGGATTTTCTACTTCTTGATATGGTAGGTTTTGATGTCATCTTTGGTATGGATTGGCTATCCCCTTATAATGCTATATTGGATTGTCATGCCAAGACAGTGACCCTAGCCATGTCGGGGTTACCTCGGTTAGAGTGGAAAGGAACTCCTGGTCATTCCACCAGCAGGGTTATTTCTTATATGAAAGCTCAGTGTATGGTCGAGAAAGGGTGTCTAGCCTATTTGGCTTATATTCGCGATCCCAGTGCAGATGTTCCTTCTATGGACTCAGTACCAGTTGTTCATGAAATTCCAGAAGTATTTCCTGTAGATTTGTCGGGGATGCCACCCGACAGAGATATTGACTTCCGTATTGATTTGGCTCCGGGCACTCAGCCCATTTCTATTCCACCATACCGTATGGCCCCGCCGGAGTTGAAAGAATTGAAGGAGCAGTTATAAGACTTGCTTGATCATAGATTCTTTAGATCTAGTGTCTCGCCCTAGGGCGTGCCAGTATTATTTGTAAAGAAGAAAGATGGCTCTATGCAGATGTGTATAGATTATCGGCAGTTGAACAAGGCCACTATCAAAAACAAATATTTGTTGCCAAGAATTGATGACTTATTTGATCAGCTTTAGGGTGCCAAGGTATTTTCAAAGATTGATTTAAGGTCTGGTTACCATCAGTTGAAGATTAGGGCATCTGATTTCCCTAAGACAGCTTTCCGGACTCGGTATGAGCATTACGAATTCCTAGTGATGTCATTTGGGTTGACAAATGCCCCAACAACATTTATGGATTTTATGAATCGGGTGTTCAAGCCCTATTTGGATTCTTTTGTGGTAGTATTCATTGATGATATCATGATTTACTCCAGCAGTCGAGAGGAGCATGAGCATCATCTTCGGAGTGTACTTCAGACTTTGAAGAATATCAATCATATGCCAAATTTTTAAAATGTGAGTTTTGGTTAGACTCAGTCGCCTTTTTGGGGAATATTGTATCGGCATGAGGCATAAAGGTGGATCTTAAGAAGACAGAGGTTGTTCAGAATTTACCTAGACCTACTTTAGTTAAATAGATCTGGAGTTTCCTGGGTTTGGCAGGTTATTATCGTCGGTTCGTGGAAGGGTTTTCATCTATAGCAAGCACATTGACTAGACTACCCCAAAAGGATGTCCCATTCAAATGGTCAGACATGTGTGAGTTGAGCTTTCAGAAACTTAAGACTGTTTTGACTACGGCGCCAGTTTTGGTATTACCCACAAGTTTAGGATCATATACGGTATATTGTGACGCATCTCACATTGGGCTTGGTGCAGTATTAATGCAAGATGGCAGGGTGATTGTATATGCATCGCGGCAGTTGAAAGTTCATGAGAAGAATTATCATGTTCATGACTTAGAACTGGAAGCCATTGTTCATGCGCTGAAGATTTGGAGGCATTACCTCTACGATGTCTCGTGTGAGGTATTTATTGATCATCGTAGCCTTCAGTATCTGTTCAAACAAAAAAGATCTTAATTTGAGGCAGAGAAGATGGTTGGAGTTGTTGAAAGACTATGATATCACCATTTTGTATCACCCCGGAAAGGCCAATGTGGTGGACGATGCTTTGAGTATGGGCAGTCTTGCATATATTCCGGTTGGTGAGAGACCATTAGCTCCAGATGTTCAGACTTTTGCTAATAAGTTCGTGAGGTTAGATATTTCAGAACCCAGTCGGGTTCTAGCTTGCACAGTCACTCGGTCTTCTTTATATGAGCGCATCAGAGAGTGGCAGTATGATGATCCTCATTTACTTGTCCTTAAGGACACAGTGCGGCACGGTGATGCCAAATCCCAAAAGCCTCAAAGTTCTTCTTCGCGAACGCGGGACAAACTTCGCATTAGCGAAGAAGGAAACCAGATACCAGCAAGAGCAGTTCCAAAACAGCTCAAATTGATCTGAAACCACCCCGAAACACACCCGATGTCCCCGGGACCTCGTCCAACCACACCAAACAGTCCCATAACATAACACGGACCTGCTCAAGGCCTCAAATCATATCAAATGTCACCAAAATCATGAATCGCACTCCAATTCAAGCTTAATGAACTTTAGAACTTCAAACATCTACATTCGATGTCGAAACCTAACAAATCATGTCCGATTGATCTCAAATTTCGCACACAAGTCACATTCGATATTAAGGACCTACTCCAACTTCCGAAATCGGAATCCGACCCCAATATCAAAAGATCCACTCTCGGTAAAACTTCTCAAAAACCTTCAAATTTCTAACTTTCGTCAATTGACCCCCAAATGACCTACGGACCTCTAAATCCACATCCGTGCGCGCTCCTAATAACATAATCACCTTACAGAGCTATTCCCAGACTCGAAAACCCAAACGGACATCGATAATATTGAAATGCACTTCAACCCAAATTTATGAAATTCTTCCAAAAATGCCAACTTTCCACAATAGGCGTCGAAATGCGCCCGAGTCATCCAAAGCTCGATCCGAATATACGCCCAAGTCCAAAATCATCATACAAACCTGTTGGAACCTTCAAATCCCGATTCCGAGGTCGTTTACTCAAAAATCACACCTTAGTCAATTCCTCCAACTTAAAGCTTCCGAAATTAGAATTTTCTTTCCAAATTAACTCCGAACTTTTTCGAAACTCAATTCCGACCACACGTACAAGTCATAATACCTTAAGTAAAACTACTCAGGGCATCAAATCGCTGAACGACGCACTAGAACTCAAAACAACTGGTCGGGTCGTTACCACCTTTTTGCATAATCTGAAATCAACTAATCATCTCAGTCTATAATGCAATAGAAACTGCCAATCAGAACCTTCCAACCCCATTTTCGTAGCTTGTTTGGAGTGGAGCCTCATGTCTAGAATAGTGCCCAAGCCGCCTTTCTTTTCTTTTCTTTTTTATATTTTATAATCATGGTGTTTTGAGCTCGACTAATTTCAGGTAACTCAATTTATCAAAACTTAGACAAATTAGAAAAAATTATTTATTATTTTTGTTTTTGGTGGAATTTGAACTTCAGACTTCATGATTCTCAACTTACTTTATTGATCAGTAGGTCATATTCTTGGGTCCCCAAGCGAGTGGAGTCACAGGTAACTCAATTTATCAAAACTTAGACAAATTAGAAAAAATTATTTATTATTTTTGTTTTTGGTGGAATTTGAACTTCAGACTTCATGATTCTCAACTTACTTTATTGATCAGTAGGTCATATTCTTGGGTCCCCAAGCGAGTGGAGTCACAGGTAACTCAATTTATCAAAACTTAGACAAATTAGAAAAAATTATTTATTGNTTGAGTCAAAGTAGGATTAAGAATAGACTATATACCAAAAATAGACGTATATTAAGAAATAATTGGACGTCACTATATATTTCATTTTTATCTTAAAACAACAAACTAAATGATCTGACTATATATGTGAACGAAATAGCGAAATTCTTGGGTCATCTCAATGGTTCAGAAACCACACGGTTTTTAGTGGTTAAGCCGGGCGAAGATCTTGCTGACTTAGCTTGTGGCAGTGGGCGAATCCAAAATTTCGAGTAAGGGAGGTCAAAATATAAAGAAATAAACCCATCAAGAAGCCAATTGATGTCAATATATAGTTAGTATATATATATATATATATATATATATATATATATACTAACTATATATTGACATCAATTGGCTTCTTGATGGGTTTATTTCTTTATATTTTGACCTCCCTTACTCGAAATTTTGGATTCGCCCACTGCCACAAGCTAAGTCAGCAAGATCTTCGCCCGGCTTAACCACTAAAAACCGTGTGGTTTCTGAACCATTGAGATGACCCAAGAATTTCGCTATTTCGTTCACATATATAGTCAGATCATTTAGTTTGTTGTTTTAAGATAAAAATGAAATATATAGTGACGTCCAATTATTTCTTAATATACGTCTATTTTTGGTATATAGTCTATTCTTAATCCTACTTTGACTCAATCTAATAACTATGTGGACTTCTATTTAATCCTTGTTTTCCATAGGTAATAAAAGATTTTCAACAAATAACAATATAAAACAGACTGCAACTTCCAAATCCACTCTTTCCTAATTAGAGAAAAGTTGTATTGCTATCCTTGGTCGAGGAGCTTCTTTATTTGATTAAGGAAAAACCAAATGAATCAAAATGAATCATGAAAAATAAAGATATGTGACTAAGAGTTTTTCAAAGTTCACATAATTCTTTTTCATGATTTTGTGGCCACGTGGAGAACTAAGAACCCGTTGTTGAATTTATCTGCTAATAGTTGTACTCTAGCATCTCGTCATGATCTTTTGTAACCAGTTGCCAGAATAATGATACCGAGCAAGCACCAAAGGAGAAACAAAATAAGATTATACGCACAATAGATAATTCATTTTGAATATGAATATATAATTTAAATATCACCTCATGTAAGCTAATTTAGTATGAATGTGTGACAATCCGATAGGTCGTTTTTAATACTAGCCCTTATTTCTGTGTTCCGAAACCTCTATTAGCTTCATTTGATGTTTCCTGGTTTGCGCGCGTGGTCAGTGCCGCTTTTCGAAAAGCTTTTATATGAAATTTTGATAAAAATAGAAATTTTGACTAAAGATACGGCTAGAGTCGACCACGGTCAACATTTTGGGTAAAGTACCCCAGATTGGTATTTTGGCTATTCTGGTAGGTTCGTATTGTGATTTTGGACTTGGGCATATGCCCAAAATTAAAATCGGATGTCCCTAGGTTGATTTGACTTGTTTTGCCGAAAGTTAACAATTTGAAAGTTTGAAAATTTTTTAAGTTTGACAGTAGGTTGACTTTATAGTTATCGGGTTCGGATTTTAGTGTTGGGACTTGGAATAGGTCCGTTTTATTATTTGAAACTTGTCTGCGAAATTTGATGCAATTCGGACTTGGTTTGATAGCAATCAAACGCTTAGTTGTAATTCTCGAGGTTCTTGAGTTTCACTATGAATTTCATATTGTTTTATGTCCGATTCGTAGTTCTAGATGTTATTTTAGTATTTTGATCACGCGAGCGAGTTTATATGATATTGTTACACTTGTGTGCATGTTTGGTTTGGAGCCCGAGGGACTCGGGTGAGTTTCGGACGCGTTTCAGATGAGTTTGGATAGTGTGAGGACTGCTAGTGCGCTTCAGTTCTGGCGCTGAGCTGCAGGTCTCGCATTTACGATGACCTATTCGCAAAAATGAACTTCGCTTTTGCGAAGGTGAGCTCCCAATTGCGATAGGGGACTGGGCAGGATAGTCTTTGCATTTGCGAAGAAATGTTCGCAATTGCGAATACCCAAACTTCTCTTTTGTAATAACTTGGTCGCATTTGCAACTGAACACTAGGCTTAGGCAGATTCGCAAATACGAATCTTTGATCGCATTTGCGGATAGATGGGACATCACATTTGCGATGGTTTTTTGTAATTGCGACTAAAGCAGGCTATGGGCACAAGTCACATTTGCGACCTGTTTCTCGCATTTGTGATGGCTTGTTTGCAATTGCGACATCCGCAGCTAGGTAAAAGAAGGAAAAATTGAGACTTAGCTCATCTTACACCATTTCGCAATCTAAAAATGTAGAGGCGATGTTTCAAGAGATTTTTCATCTCACATCCGTTGGTAAGAAACTTTAAACTATTTTTTCTTTCAATTACCTATTACTTTTCATGTGTTTTCAATATTAAATCTAGGATTTTCATGGTAGAAACTAGAGATTTGGGTAGAAATTAGAAATTTTGTAGAATTGAGATTAAACCTCAAATTGAGATCGAATTTTGAAACAAATCACATAATCGGGCTCGGGAGTGAATGGGTAATCGAGTTTTGGTTTGAATCTCCAATTTTGACCAAGCGGGCCCGGAGTTGACTTTTAGTTGACTTTTTTCAAATTCAGTAAAGATTAAATCTTTTTCACTCGTGAGTAATTTTTAAAGCTTATTTTGAATTGTTTGATCGATAATTGGTTAGATTTGGTCGGTTTGGAGGTTTGTTCAAAAGGCAAGGTCGTGGTTGGTTGATTGACTTGGTTGCAGAGTGAGTTATGTATCGTGGTTAACTTTGATTTGAGGGATTAGGACTTGTTAGACTATTTGCTACGTGAATTATGTGTGGGGACGGCATATATGTAAGGTAACGAGTATATAGACGTTGTCATGGGGTTAAAGCATGCGAGTGGAGATTATTTTATTGTACTATGTTGTTTCATTGACTATGATTTCCATGCCTAGTTAGATTATTACTTCTTTAATTGTTCGCCTTCATATTTATTGTTTAATTTGAAGTTGTTGGAATTTTTGAAAGTTGAGTTTGGTTATCATGCCACCTTCATATTTATTGTTAAATTTGAAGTTGTTGGGATTTTTGAAAGTTGAGTTTGGTTATCATGCCACTATGATTGAAATGCAATTGCTTCCCACTTTGCATTGCTACTTCGGATTATTGTTGTTGAATGGTGAGAAAGAGTGAAAAGCACGAAGGATGTTGTCGTACCTTATATGCATATTATTATCATTGATTGAGAGATTGTGAAGATTAAAGCACGAAGGGTGATGTCGTGCTATTATTGATTGCATTGCTTTATTGATTTCCGGGTTGGGCGATTAATTGGTTGCATTGTAATTGTTTTCGGAAAAGGCTATTTGGTAATTTTGTACTTGTCGTTCTTATTGTACTACCCATTTTATATGTCTCCTACCAGTTAATATTTTAATTGCCCTACTTGTTATTTTGTTGCTTTATGTATAAACTTATATAGGATTTACGTAGAAGTCTTGTCATAGACTCGTCACTACCTCGTCGGGGTTAGGCTCGACACTTACGGAGTACATTGGGTCGGTTGTACTCATGCTACACTTCTGCACTTCTTGTGCAGATATTGGTGTTAGTCCCAGCGGTGTCTAGTGGTGCGTTGCTCGGATCACATATACAGCGGAGACTTGAGGTAGAGCTGATGGCGTTCACAGTTCCTAAAGTCCCCATCTATTTCTATCTTTATTGTTTATCTCATTTCGAACAGTTGCATTTCGTTCAAACCATACTTGTAGACTCCTAGTTGCTCATGTACTGATGACACCAGATTTCTTGATTAGAACCGATCGTATTATGTTATGGGATTATTTCATGTATTACATCTTTATTATTATTAATATATGTTATTACTCTATTTTAAACTGTAAAAATGTTAAATTGGTTACCTAATGTTGGCTTGCTTAGCAAGTAAATGTTAGGTGCCCTCACAGCCCCGAGGTTCGGAATCCGGGTCGTGACAAGTTGGTATCAGAGCACTATATTGCTTAGGTCTCATGACTCATGAGCAAGCTGAGTAGAGTCTGGAGGAACGGTACAGAGACGTCTGTACTTATCTTCTAGAGGCTATAGAGCTTTAGGAAAATTTTACTTCTTTCTTTCTCCATCGTGCGATTTTATTCTATCACTGAAGTTTGAATCATCCTATTCTTGTTCCCTCGTAGATGGTGAGGACACGCACAACATCCACGGTTGGTCAGGAGCCGGAGCCCTATGTTGCTGCCACTACCAGGGGTAGAGGTCGTGGGCGAGGTCGAGCTAGAGCTTAGCCTAGAGCACGTGCAGCAGCACCTATTCTAGAGACTCAAATCGAGCAGGAGGAGAAGGTTCCTGTTCAGACCGTGCCAGTTGGACCAGCTCAGGTCCCGGAGGGGTTTTTGCTACCCCGCTACTTCAGGATGCTCTAGTTCGCTTGGTGGGCCTTATGGAGAGTGTGGCCTAGAGCGGTGCATTTTCGGTGGCACCAGCTATCTCTCAGGCTGGGGGGGGGGGAGCACAGACTCATGTTACACACAAACCAGGGCAGATGACTCACAGATATCAGACTCCGACAGTTTCACCAGGTGGGGTGGATCAGCCTATTATTTCTACATAGTCCGGAGAGAGACCAGCGATATCTTCTGAGGGATTGATGAGATTGGACAAGTTCACAAAGTTATTTCATATTCACTTTGGTGGCACACCTTCTGAGGACCCACATGATTTCATTGATCGTTGCCACGAGGTGTTGCGTAACATGGGTATTGTGGAGTCCAATGGAGTCGACTTTGTAGTATTTCAGATGACCGGTTCTGCCAAGAGGTGGTGGCAGGATTATGAGCGGAGCAAACCAGCCAGTTCATCGCCGCTCACTTGGGATCAATTTTCACAGCTATTTTTGGAGAAGTTCATTCCTTTTACTCTAAAAGAGGAGTACCGCAGGCAGTTTGAGAGCCTTCAACATGGTAGCATGACTATTACCCAATATGAGATCAGATTCATGGATTTAGATCATCATGCAGTTGTCTTGCTTCCTACTGAGAGGGAGAGAGTGAGGAGATTCATTGGTGGTCTTACTTTTGGTATCAGGCTACAGATGGACAAGCAGACTAGGGATGATATTTCTTTCCAGCGGGCAATAGAGATTGCTAGATGGATCAAGATGATTCGTGGACAAGGTAGAGAGGCGGTATCTGAGAAGAGGCCTTGTCATTTTGGTAGTTTCAGTGGTGCCTCGTCTGGAGGTAGAGGCGATCCTCCCAGACAAATTCAGTCAGCACTCCAAGCATCCCACAATGCTTCAAGCAGTCGTGGTTCTTACGGGTATCGTCCTGAGCAGCTAGCTTACAGTGCACCTTCAGCTCCTATCAGTACACTGTCAATCCAGAGTTATCTGGGTGGTTATTCGGGTCGACAGGGTTAGTTCCAGGGTCAGCAGTCACAGCAGACGAGAACTTGTTATACTTGTGGAGATCCAAGGCACATCGCTAGGTTTTGCCCTAGGTCACGGGGTAGCATACCACAGCAGAGTGCTCGTGCCATAGTCCCGGCACTAGTTACTGCACCATCGCTCATCTAGCTAGAGGTGGTGGTCAGACTGTTAGAGGTGGAGGTCAAGCCATTAGAGGTGGAGATCATATAGATAGAGGCCATCCGAGAGGTGGAGGTCAGAGTGGCGGGGCCCAACCCCATTTTTATGCATTTCCAGCTAGACCTGAGGCAGAGTCATCCAATGCAGTCATCACATGTATTGTTCCAATGTGCCATAGAGATGCCCCAGTTTTATTTGATCCAAGCTATACTTATTCATACATGTCATCCTATTTTGCTTCATATCTGGTTATCCCTCGTGATTGTTTGAGTGCGCATGTTTATGTGTACACGCCTATGGGATATTCTATTGTGCTAAATTGTATTTATCGCTCGTGTGTGGTTTTTATCGGGAGCTTTAAGACTATGGTAGACCTTCTACTTCTTGATATGGTGGACTTTGATGTTATTTTAGGCATGGACTGGTTGTAACCTTATCATGCTAGTTTGGACTGTCACGCTAAGACGGTGACCATGTCGGGGTTGCCCCGATTAGAGTGGAGGGGACTCCTGGCCATTATACTGCCAGGTTTATTTCTTATGTAAAGGCTCGGTGTATGGTCGAGAAGGGGTGTCTAACATATTTAAGTGCGCAGGTTCCTTCTATAGATTCAGTACCAGTTGTACACGAGTTCCCAGAGGTGTTTCCTACAGATTTGTCAGGCATGCCACCCGATAGAGATATCGACTTCTATATTGATGTGGTTCCGGACACTCAGCCTATTTCCATTCTACCATATCGTATGACCCCAATTGAGCTGAAGAAATTGAAGGAGTAGTTGTAGGATTTGCTTGACAAGGGATTCATTAGACCTAGTGTCTCGCCTTGGGGTGAACATGTGTTGTTTGTGAAGAAGAATGATGGAACGATGAGGATGTGTATAGACTATCGGCAGTTGAACAAAGTTACTATCAAGAACAAGTATCCTTTGCCGAGGATTTATGACTTATTTGATCAGCTTCTAGTGTCAAGGTGCTTTCGAAGATTGATTTGAGATTTGGCTACTATCAGTTGAAGATTAGGGCATTAGATGTCCCTAAGATACCTTTTTGGACTCGGTATAGCCAATATGAGTTCTTAGTGATATCATTTGGTTTGACTAATGTCCCAACAACATTTATAGATTTGATTAACCGGGTGTCCAAGTCCTATCTGGATTCTTTTGTGATTGTCCTCATTGATGATATTTTGGTTTACTCCCACAGTTGAGAAGAGCACGAGAAGCATCTTTGGATCATACTTCATACTCTAAGGATAGTCAATTATATGCCACGTTTTCAAAGTGTGAGTTCTGGTTGGACTCAGTTGCCTTTTTGGGCTATGTTGTATCTTCCAATGGCATTAAAGTAGATTGTAAGAAGATTGAGGTAGTTCAGAATTGGCCTAGACTTACTTCACCTACAGAGATTCAGAGCTTCTTAGGTTTGGCGGGTTATTATTGCTGGTTCGTGGAGGGGTTTTCATCTATCTCAGGCCCATTGACCAAGTTGACTCAGAAGGGTGCCCTTTTCAGATGGTCTGACGAGTGTGAGTTGAGCTTCAGAAGCTCAAGACTGCATTGACTACAGCCCCAATGTTGGTGTTGCATACTGGTTCGGGATCTTACACCATGTATTATAATGCATCGCATATTGGGCTTGGTGCGATATTGATGCAGGATGGTAGGGTGATTGCCTACGCGTCTCGTCTGTTAAAGGTTCATGAGAAGAATTACCTTGTTCATGACTTAGAGTTGGCATCCATTGTTCACGCGCTGAAGATTTGGAGGAACTATCTGTACGACATTCATTGTGAGGTCTATACCGACCATCGGAGTCTCCAGTACCTGTTCAAGTAGAAAGACCTTAATTTATGGCAGTGGAGATGGTTAGAGTTGCTGAAAGACTATGATATCACCATATTATATCATTCGCGGAAGGCCAATGTGGTGGTTGATGCATTGAGTAGGAAGGCGAGGAGCATGGATAGTTTGGCGTATTCACCGGTACCTAAGAGGCCATCAGCCATGGATGTTCAGGCTTTGGCAAATCGGTTTGTGATATTGGATATTTTGGAGCCCGGTCATGTTCTTGCTTGTGTTGTGGCAGAGTTTTCATTTTTGGAGCGTATCAAGGCTCACTAGTTTTATGATCCTCACTTGTTGGTGTTGAACAATACAGTGCAGCGGGGTGATGCCAAGGAGGTTGTGATTGGAGACGATGATGCTATCATCTTCAAGGCCAAATCTGTGTTCCAAATGTTGACAGGTTGAGAGATTTGATCCTTGAGGAGGCATACAGTTCACGCTATTCTATTCACCCAGGTGTCACGAAGATGTACCGTGACTTGAAACAACACTATTGGTTGTGAAGAATGAAGAAAGACATCATTGCTTATGTATCTTGGTGTTTGAATTGTCAACAGGTGAAGTGTGAACATAAAAAACCGGGTAGACTGACTCAGAGATTGGAGATACTATAGTGGAAGTGGGAGCGCATCACTATGGATTTTGTGGTAGGCTTGCCATAGACCTTGAAGAAATATGACGCAGTCTAGGTTATTGTGGACCAGTTAAATAATTCTGCGCACTTCATTCCGGTGGCGACTTCCTATTCTTCAGAGAGATTGGCTCAGATTTACATTTAAAAGATTATCCGCCTCCACGATGTGCTCAGTTCCATCATTTCTGATCGAGACACAAAGTTCACATAGCATTTTTGGAGAGTCGTACAGCGTGAGTTGGGCACACGGGTTGAGCTGAGCATAACGTTTCATCCTCAGACAGATGGACAGTCCGAGCGCACTATTCAGATCTTGGAGGACATGTTACGAGCTTGTGTTATGGATTTCAGAGGTTCATGGGACCAGTTCTTACCTCTTGTAGAGTTTGCCTGCAACAACAGTTACCAGTCCAGTATTCAGATGGTGTTGTATGAGGCCTTGTATGGGAGGCGGTCTCGTTCATCGATTGGCTGGTTTAATCTTGAAGAGGCTAGGTTGTTGGGCACTGATTTAGTCCGTGATGCTATGGAAAAGGTTAAGGTTATTCAAGAACGACTTCGTATAGCTCAGTCTTGACAGGAGAGTTATGCGGATCGGAAGGATCGTGATATAGCATTGATGGTGAGAGAGAGGGTTTCAACCATGAAGGGTATGAAGAGGTTCGGGAAGAAGGGCAGTTGAGACCTAGGTATATTGGTCCTTTTTATATCCTTGAGAGAGTTGGCGAGGTGGCCTACAGACTTGCTCTGCCACCCAATCTATCAGGTGTACATCCGGTATTCCATGTTTCTATACTTCAGAAGTACCATGAGGATATCTCGCACATTCTAGACTTCAGCACGGTTCAGCTTGATGAGAATTTAGCCTATAAGCAGGATTCAGTGGCTATTCTAGCGCAGGTTCGAAAGTTAAGGTCTAAGAGTTTTCTATCTGTGAAAGTGCAGTGGAGAGGTCAGCCTATAGAGGCAGCTACGTAGGAGTCCGAATCCGATATGCAAAGCAGATACCCCCACTATTTTACCAGTCCAGGTACTTTTCTATGAGCATTTGAGGACGAACGTTTCTTTTAGAAGTGGAGAATGTAACGACCCGATCGGTCATTTTGAGTACTAGCCCTTATTTTCATGTTCCGAGACCTCTATTAGCTTCATTTTATGTTTATTGGTTTGCGTGCATAATCCGTGTCACTTTTCGAAAAGCTTTTATATAAAATTTTGATTATAATAAAAATTTTGATTAAAAAGGAGGCTAGAGTTGATCACGGTCAACATTTTAGGTAAACGATCCCGGATCGGTATTTTGACTATTCTGGTAGGTTTGTATTATGATTTTGGACTTAGGCAAATGCCCGGAACTGAAATCGGAGGTCCCTAGGTTGATGTGACTTGTTTTGCCGAAAGGTAGCAAATTTGAAAGTTTGAAAATTTTCTAGGTTTGACCGTAGGTTGACTTTATGATAATCGGGTTCGGATTTTGATGTTGGGACTTGTAATAGGTGCGTTTTGTTATTTTAAATTTATCTACAAAATTCGGTGCAATTCAGAGTTGGTTTGATTGGATTTAGATGCTTAGTTGTAATTCTAGAGGGTCTTGAGTTTCACTTTGAATGTCATGCGTTTTGATGTCCGATTTGTAGTTCTAGATATTATGTTGGTGTTTTGATCACGTGAGCAATTTTATATGATATTGTTTCACTTGTATGCATGTTTGGTTTGGAGCCCAAGGGGCTCGGGTGAGTTTTGGACGCGTTTCGGATGAGTTTGGATAGTGTGAGGATTGTTGTTGTGCTTCAGTTCTGGTGTTGGGCTGCAGGTCTCGCATTTACGATGACCTGTTCGCAAATGCAAACTCCGCTTTTGCGAAGTTGAGCTTGCAATTGCGATGGGGGACTAGGAAGGGTAGTCTTCGCATTTGCGAAGAAATGTTCGAAATTGCGGACATCCCAGGCTTCACTTTTGCGATGGCTTGGTCGCATTTGCGACTGAGCACTGTGCTTAGGCAGTTGGCAAATGCGAACCTTTGATCGCATTTGCGATCGTTTTGTCGCAATTATGACTAAAGCAGGCTGGGAGCACAGTACAGTTCGCATTTGCAACCTGTTTCGCGCATTTGCAATGGTCGCAATTGCGAATAAGAGCTCGCAATTGTGACATCCGTAGCTGGGTAAAAGAGGAAAAAATCAGGACTTAGCTCTTTTTACACGATTTCTCAACCCTAAATACTCTAGAGGAGATTCTTTAAGAGATTTGTCTTCCCAAATTCATTGGTAAGCAACTTTAATCTATTTCCTTTCAATTACTCAATATTTTTCATGTGTTTTTATCATCAAATCTAGGACTTTCATGGCAGATATTAGGGATTTGGGTAGAAAATGGAGAATTTGTAAAATTGAGATTTAGACCTCAAATTTAGGTCGGATTTCGAAACAAATAACATAACTGGGCTCGGGGGTGAATGGGTAATCGGGTGTTAGTCCAAATTGTGAGTTTTGACCAAGAACGCCCAAGGTTGACTTTTTCCAAATTCAGTAAAGATTGAATATTTTTCACTCATGAGTAGTTTCTAAAGCTTATTTTGAATTGTTTGATTCATAATTGGTTAGATTTGATCGGTTTAGAGGTTTGTTCAAAAGGCAAGGCCTTGGTTGCGGAGTGAGTTAAGTATCGTGGTTAACTTTGTTTTGAGGTATTAGGACTTGTTGGTTTATTTGCTACGTGAATTATGTGTAGAGACGATATATATGTAAGGTAACGAGTATATAGACGTTGTCATGGGGTTAAAGCATACGAGTGGAGATTATTTTATTGTACTATGTTGTTTTATTAACTATGTTTTCCATGCCTAGTTAGATTATTACTTCTTTAATTGTTCGCCTTTCATATTTATTGTTTAATTTGAAGTTGTTGGGATTTTTGAAAGTTGAGTTTGGTTATCATGCTACTATGATTGAAGTAAAATTGCTTCCTACCTTGCATTGCTATTTCGGATTATTGTTGTTGCATGGTGAGGAAGAGTGAAAAGCACGAAGGGTGTTGTCGTACCTTATATGCATATTATTATAATTAATTGAGAGATTGTGAGCATTAAAGTACGAAGGGTGATGTAGTGCATTTGATTGCTTATTACCATTTATCATATCATGTGAGGAAGAGAGTAAAAGTACAAATGGTGATGTCGTGTCATTTCATTTATGATATTATATGGTGAGGACAAGAGTAAAAGCACGAAGGGTGATGCCGTACCATTGTTGATTTATTGTGTTACTTGGTTTCCGGATTGATAATTTAATTGGATGCATTGTTATTGTTTTCAGAAAAAGGCTATTTGGTGATTTTGTACTTGTCGTTCTTATCGTACTCCCCTTTTTATATGTCCCCTTCCAGTTAATATTTTAATTGTCTTACTTGTTATTTTGTTGCTTTATTTACATACCTGTACAGGATTTACGTAGGTGTCTTGTCATAGCCTCGTCACTACCTCGTGGGGTTTAGGCTCGACACTTACGAAGTACATTGGGTCGGTTGTATTCATGCTACACTTCTGTATTTCTTGTGCAGATATTGGTGTTGGTCCCAGCAGTGTCTAGTGGCACTTTGCTCGGATCACATATACAGCGGAGACTTGAGGTAGAGTTGTTGGCGTTCGCAGTCCCTGAAGTCCCCATCCATTTCTATCTTTACAGTTTCTCTTATTTCGAAGAATAGTATTTCGTTCAAACCATACTTGTAGGCTTCTAGTTGCTCCTATACTGGTGACACTAAATTTCTGCTATTAGAATAGACCGTGTTATGTTATGGGTTTATTTCATGTATAACAGCTTTATCATCGTTAATAACTATTATTACTCTGTTTTAAACTGTAAAATGTTAAATTGGTTATCTAATATTGGCTTGCCTAGCAAGTAAACGTTAGGTGCCATCACGGTCCCGAGGTTGAGAATCCGGGTCGTGACAGAATGTACAACAACAACAACAACAACCCAGTATAATCCCACTAGTGGGGTCTGGGGAGGGTAGTGTGTACGCAGACCTTACCCCTACCCTGGGGTAGAGAGGCTGTTTCCAAAATGACCCCCGGCATCCTTCCCTCCAAGAACTCCTCACCTTGCTCTTGGGGTGACTCGAACTCACAACCTCTTAGTT
>AWOL01S0000206.1:94807-112722 GCA_000715115.1 Nicotiana otophora | reverse complement strand
ACAACAACAACAACAACAACAACCCAGTATAATCCCACTAGTGGGGTCTGGGGAGGGTAGTGTGTACGCAGACCTTACCCCTACCCTGGGGTAGAGAGGCTGTTTTCCAAATGACCCCCGGCATCCTTCCCTCCAAGAACTCCTCACCTTGCTCTTGGGGTGACTCGAACTCACAACCTCTTAGTTGGAAGTGGAGGGTGCTTACCATCAGAGCAACCCACCTTGCCAGGTCGTGACAGAATGTCTATAATATAATATATGCTTCCTCTATTTCAATTAATGTGATCATTTTTTTTATTAGTCTGGATCAAGTCACATTATATTACATAAATTGAATCGGAGAGAATAAGATAATTTAGCAATTGTTTAAAACATGACCGAAGCTCTTCCTACTTGAAGTTCTTTAGCCGTCATGGCTAATTGCTAGTAATAGAAATGCTATTAGGTAGTCACATATATTTCTGCTAATTATGGCTCAATTATTTCATCAACCTTTAAAGAAAGTTTCCTCAATTTGTAGGCCATTTCACAATCACCTTATATATGAAGTACCTACGACTTGTCAATTCCACGGTACCGGCTGACATGCATCATGCATATACGTAAACAACGCACGTACATTCACAAACTACTGACAATATTGTACCTGTTTCTTCACTGTTAATAAGTAGCGGCAAGACATGAATCCTTGACATATACAAAAACAACCAATAATAACATCTTAATCCCAATTATAAATCTTCACTGCTAGCTCATATATCTTTTTAGTTAAGTTTGTTTCGGTTCAATATTTAAAATTAAAGCTTTATATAAATACACACAAAAGTTTTACTAATTTAGTGTGATAGAGGAATACTAAGTAATAAAACAATTGTGGTTATTTAATTTAAAATTCTGAATTTGATTTAGGCATAAGGACTCTAATACTGTACGTGCATAATATGTGGCCGTTGGCTGGATTTAATTTATTGCATGGTGGTTCATGAAAAGCAGCTGCAGAAATAAATTTGAATGAAAATGTATTATTCAAGGAATGATTGCCGGTCACCATTCTGTATTATTATTGCAACTCTTTTTTCTTCGGTCAATCTCCCTACACTCAAAGGCGGTCCTATATTCACCATCGAAGGATTACAGAGCCCCGTAAACGTCGACAGAAATTTAGTGTGTACCTTAAAATTATATAAATACTTACACATCCTTAACACTAAAAGCATTTAGGACCGGGTACTAGCTAAGCAATTTGCTCAAATATTCTTACCTAGCCTATTGATTGTTCAGAAAAATAGTGATGCCCCTATTACGTTAAAATTCTGAATCTGGCTCAGCTTACACTACGCACACCACATTCCCCTCAATAGTGTGCTGGCAGAGATGAGGCTTGGGGGGTGTGTGTATATATTATATGTATATGTATATCCAGGTAGTGGATATATTTTTGGATGAAAAAAGGGGGATTATATTGTTTCTTTTGAGGTGTATATAAGAGTACCAGTCTCTAATATATCCCTAGCGTGTTTTAATGGGTTACTACTGCTGTACTGCTAGCTATTCAATTCAATGACAAAAAGTAAAGTTATTGTGCAACTCTTTCTTTTTCTAATTAAGCATTTAGTATTCAAAATTTACTGTTCGACTAATTTTGATTTGCATTGGTTGGTCCACTAGGAATAAAATGCTCCCATCTAAAAGTTATTCATTTCTAAACCTCAAATTTGAGACCTCTATGTAATTAATGATGAAAAGATCTTAACTTTCCCATGACATCTCTAAGGCCTCAGGAGTTTTATACTCCCTGTTACATCAGTAGATAAATAAAAAGATTTAATTCTTTTATCTGTTTTCCTTTCTTAAAGAGAAATGCAAGATTTTTCTATGGTATATATATTTTTCTGAAGTTTTTACTACAGATTTTGGTAGGCCGAAGAAATAAATTTTAAGGCCTATTGAATTTGCAACTCTTGAAGGTGTGTTTCGCATGACGAAGATAATTTATTTTTAAATTTTTGGTTGCTGGAAAATTTTTCTCAAGAAAAACATCTTTTATCAAATGGGAGAAATGATTTCCCTCACTTTTGAATAGAAACTATTTCATTCACAACAATTTCAACTTTTAATTTCATATTATTGCTCTAATATGCAACACTTAATATTGTTATCATTCTTAAATACGGACGGTCAAAATACTGTCCGGTTTGCTAACATTATGATCATTCTTTTGTTAAAACAATTTTTATTTTTTTATTTTTTTCCACCCGGTATCTGGTACCCGCATTGGAGCCCGATTATATCCGGATTCGCGCCGCGTAGGGCCCCATTCGGGGGGGAGAGGGAGGGGGGGGGAGGAAGGGGGATGCTCCCTATCAAGGATTTTTTCATATCCAGGGCTCGAACCCGGGACCTCTAGTTAAGGGAGGAGCAGCCCTATCACACTTATGGTCCAGAATTCTTCTTATATCCGACCCAACATATATATCCGAGGTTAGGCCCAATTGAGTTAAATCAGCTCAAGGGAGTTATTATCACTTAATTCTCCTATATTAAGCACCAATAGAAAATCAGATCGAAGGGAACTCTCTCTCCCCCCCCCCCCCCCCCCAAACGCACACACCCTCACATGGGCAGAACTAAGGTAGAAGGTGCGAACTTTTGAGCAGAAGCAGAAAAAAATAGTTTCTCTCCAAAAACACTTTTTTAAAAAGTATTTTTGAAAAACAATACACTTAGAATCATTTTTTTAAAAAACTTGGCCAAACACTAATTATTGCTCAAAAGTGTTTTTCAAATTAATTAGCCAAACACAAACTAATTCTTACCAAAAGTACTTTTTTGAAAAGCACTTTTGAGAAAAACATTTTTCAAAATAAGTAGATTTTAGAAGCTTGGCCAAAGAGGCTATAAGTCCAAAAGGAATTTGAGAACTAGCTTCGAAATGACATATAAATAATACAATTATTTTTGTGCTAATCACTTGGATATAGAGATAACAATAAATTATATTTAACTATATTTATAATTTTTATATTTTAAATATACAAAGAAGAAAAATAAGGTTTTGATATATATATTTTAATATACATACAGAAGCAACATAAAGTTGTGATATATATTTAGATATACACATTGTTATTATTGTATTATATATTTATTGGCTACATGATGCCAATAAGTAATAAATGGGTTAACTCTAGCCAATTAATAGGATGAGTTAGATGCACGGCACCAAATTCTCATAAAAGTTTGGGTTGCAAATACCAATTGAATAACATTGATGATTGAGTTTAGATAATAATTGAAGTACTTGGCCCAACATTGCTACATGTCTGAGAATTAAATCAGTTGCAAAGATTTTGCTCTCCTATGACTTGCTAACTAAATTATTGGAAATAGACATTAAGGAGCTTCTATAGGTTATTAACATCTTCTCGAACAGTCTCTTTTGTTATAAACTTGAGGTTGCTTGAAGAATTTTATTCATTTTTACTAATATTGCAACTACCATCTAACATATTACCCTGCAAAGCTACGACTTTGGTTTATCTGGCCGGACTTCCATTGCACATGTAATCCAATGGATAAGAAAGCCCACTGTTATGGCCCATTTATGGTTTAGGCCCAAGTACAATCCTGCAATCTCCATTACGTGCAAATAGCATGGGCTAGCCAGTTTTTGGACTGTTCATTCAAAAATAGTCGGCGTTTGCCAAGTCATTGAAAAATAACCACTATTTTGCTGCAACATAGACCGGTCCAGCATAATATACTGGAGTTCGGTGCACCTGTGTATGAACTTCCAGCATATTATGTTGGATCGGTTTGCTGGCTTCAGTATAATATACTGGAGTTCCAGTATACTTTGCTGGAACTCCAATATTGTCACGACCCAAAATCTCACCAGTCGTGATGGCGGCTATCTCAATACTAGGCAAGCCGACAATCTCAATAAACTCCCACATCTTCTAAGTTTGAAAATTTAATATTTAAATACAATCCACACATCTCGCAAAAACCGATACAAACACTCCCAAAACCTGGTGTCACTGAGTACATGAGCATCTAGTATAAATACAAGTCTGAAAAATATGGTCTATAATAGTCTAAGACCAAATACATTAAACAAGGAGATAGGGAAGGAGAGGCAAGGTCTGTGAAACACGACAGCTACCTCTGAATCTCCGGAAAATCAACTGTGCGAGAGAATCAACACCCGTTATGTCCGGGAACACCTGGATCTGCACACGAAGTGCAGGGTGTAATATGAGTACAATCAACTCAGCAAGTAACAATAATAAATAAGGAATTGAAGATAGTGACGAGCTACACAGTTATAGGTCATTTTCAGTAATTTCAACAGAGAGTAGATATGCTTTCAAATCCAGCAGTTTAAGTCAAATCAATTTATACAGTTCAAGTTCATGTAATTCGGATATAAAATCTTTCGAGAATTTCACAACAATGACAAATAGCAACTAAGTGCAACAGCAAACAAAAAGCAAGTACGGCCTCTCAAGGCAACAGTCACTCCACTCGTCACAACAACTAAACCACTCGGCTCTCAGCCCTCAACACTCACACTCAATGGGTACTCGCGCTCACTAGGGGTGTACAGACTCCGAAGGGGCTCATACAACCCAAGCACTATAATCCGCACAGACAACTCACGTGCTGCACGGATAACTCACGTGCTGCACGGATAACTCACGTGCTGTAATATCTATACCTCACCGATAGGCCCTCGGCCTTACTCAGTCATCAACCTCTCTAGTCTCTCGGCTCTCGGAAATCACAAAGATCAGCCCAAACAAAGATAACATAGTGTATCAACAAAATCAAGAAAGACTGAGGTATGATACGCAAGTAAAATCATAACTGAGTATAAGACAACAATTAGCAAATAATTCAACAAGTACGTGACCTCTGCGGGTCTCAACAGTACTATCACATAGCCTAAGCATGATTTCTAACATGATTTACAGTCAAATTTCTTCAACACATAGAGAGTATATAGCTAACAAGTTATTCAACTTTACAGTTTCACGGACGGACCAAGTCACAATCCCCTCGGTGCACGCCCGTCACCTAGCATGTGCGTCACCTTCAAAATAATCACATAACACAAAATTCGGGACTTCATACCCTCAGGACTAGATTTATAACTGTTACTTACCTCAAACCGTGAAATTCTTATTCCGCTAAGCCTTTGCCTCGTGAATTAGCCTCCAAACGCCTCGAATCTAGTCACAAATAATTCGATTCAGTCAATAAAATTTATTGAAATTTATTCCATAAGAAAATTCAAGTTTTCCATAAAAATCTAAAATTTAGCTCAAAAATCGCCCGTGGGGCCCACGTCTCGAAATCCGACAAAAGCTTTAAAATCCAAAAGCCCATTCAACTAAGAGTCTAACCATACTAATTTTACCAAAATCCGACATCAACTCGACCTCCAAATCATCAAATCTTATTTTCAAATCCCTAAGTTCAAACCCCCGATTTACACCTCAAAAACATGTAATCTAGTCGGATTATTCGATGATAATTCAATATTATGGAGTAGAAATGATCATAAGGGACTTACTTCAAGTTTCCCTCGAATTCTCTCTCAAAATCGCCCCAAAAGTCGTGCTTGAAGGTCGAAAAATGGCAAAAACTCAGAACCCCTTCGAAATGTATATTGTCCAGGGGTTCCGCACCTACGACTCACTTAGCCGCTTCTGCGGTCTCGCAGGTGCGAGAATTCAACCGCTTCTGCGGTTTCGCCAAGCCTCCACTAGATCCGCTTCTGCGAGTTAGGAGCCGCTTCTGCGGGCTCGTATTTGTGAGGCTAGCTCCACTTCTGCGGAAAGCTAGCTTCTGCAATGGCTGGTGCGCACATGCGGCTTCGTACCTGCGATCAAACCTCCGCAGGTGCGAAAATACCAGAAGCAAAAATTCCAACAGTGGTTTTAAGTCCAAATTTGATCTGTTAACCATCCGAAACTCACTCGAGGCCCCCCGGGACATCAACCAAATATACCAACAAGTCCTAAATCATCATACGAACTTAGTCGAGTCTTCAAATCACATCCAACAATACTAAAAATATGAATCCCACATATATTCAAGCCTAATGAACTTTGAAACTTCCAATTTCTACAAACGACACCGGAACCTAACAAATCAAGTCTGATTGACCTCAAATTTTGCACACAAGTCATAAATGACGTAGCAGAGGTATTCCAATTTTTAGAATCGAATTCCGACCCCGATATCAAAAAGTCAACCCCCCGGTCAAACTTCCCGAAAATTCAACTTTCGCCATTCTACCGACCTCCAAATAATTTTCCGGACACGCTCCTAAGTCCAAAATTACCATACGGAGCTACTGCAATCATCAAAATTCAAATCCGAGGTCGTTTACACATAAGTCCACATCCGGTTAACTTTTCTAACTTAAATTTTCAATTATGAGACTAAGTGTCTCGTTTCACTCCGAATTCCTTCCGGACCCGAACCAACTAACCCGGTAAGTCATAGAATAACTATAAAGCATAAATTGAGCAGTAACTAGGGGAACGGGGTTATAATGCTAAAAATGACCGGCCCAATTATTACATTCTCCCCCTCTTAAACAAACGTTCGCCCTCGAATAGGTTTAGAATCATACCTGGAATCTCTAATAGGTGTGGATATTTGTACGACATCTCCTGCTCAATCTCCCAAGTAGCTTCTCCGACTGGATGGCCTCTCCACTGTAACTTCACTGATGCTATATTCTTTGACCTAAGCTTTTGAACTTGTCGGTCTAAAATAGTCACCAGCTTCACATCATAAGTCTAATTACCGTCCAGCTGTACTGTACTGAAATCCAGAATATGAGACGGATCCCTGACATACTTTCGGAGCATGGATACATGGAATACTGGATGAACACCTGATAGACTAGGTGGCAAAGCAAGTTCATAATCCACCTCTCCAATTTTCTTAAGTATCTCAAAAGGCCCAATATACCGAGGGCTCAACTTGCCCTTCTTCCCGAACCTCAACACACCCTTCATGGGTGAAATCTTGAGCAGAGCCTTCTCCCCAACCATGTAAATGACATCACGAACCTTCCTGTCGGCATAACTCTTCTGTCTAGACTGTGCCGTGCGAAACCGTTCTTGAATCACTTTGACCTTCTCTAAAGCATTTTGAACTAAGTCAGTACCCAATAGCCTAGCCTCACCCAGCTCAAACCAACCCACTGGAGACCGGCACCGTCTCCCATACAAAGCCTCATATAGAGCCATCTGAATGCTTGACTGGTAGCTATTATTATAAGCAAACTCCGCGAGTAGCAGAAATTGATCCCAAGAACCCCCAAAATCGATGACACGAGCGTGCAACATATCCTGTGATATCTGAATAGTGCGCTCGGACTGTCCGTCCGTCTGAGGGTGAAATGCTATACTCAACTGAACCTGTGTGCCCAATTCTCGCTGCACTGCTATCCAAAACAGTGATGCAAACTGCGTGCCCCGATTTGAAATGATCGACACTAGCACACCGTGTAGGCGAACAATCTTGCGAATAAAATCCCAGCCAATCGCTCCGAAGAATAATTAGTACCAACTGGAATAAAATGCGTAGATTTGGTCAACCGATCCACAATCACCCAAACAACATCAAACTTCCTCAAGGTTCATGGAAGCCCAACTACGAAATCTATGGTAATACCCTCCCATTTCCACTCCGGAATTTCAAGTCTCTCAAACAATCCTCCTGACCTCTAATGTTCATACTTCACCTGTTGACAATTTAAACACCGAGCTACAAACCCAACTATATCTTTCTTCATTCGCCTCCACCAATAGTGCTGCCTCAAATCCTGATACATTTTCGCGGCACCTGGATGAATTGAGTACCGCAAACTGTGAGCTTCCTGGAGAATCAACTCACGTAAACCATCTACATTAAGCACACATAGCCTGCCCTGTATCCGTAATACACCGTCATCTCCAACAGTGACTTCCTTGGTATCACCATGTTGAACTGTGTCCTTAAGAACAAGCAGATAAGGATCATCATACTGGCGCTCTCTGATGCGATTATATAAAGAAGACCGAGAAACCACATGAGCCAAAACTTGATTCGGCTCGGAAACATCCAATCTATCAAACTGGTTGGCCAAGGCCTGAACATCCAAGGCTAAAGGCCTCTCCGTTACCGGTAAGTATGCTAAGCTATCCAAACTTTCCGCCTTACGACTCAAGGAATCGACCACTACATTGGCCTTTCTGGGATGATAGAGAATGGTGATATCATAATCTTTAAGCAACTCTAACTACCTCCGCTACCGCAAATTAAGCTCTTTCTGTTTGAACAGATGTTGTAGACTACGATGATCGGTATATACCTCACGCTGGACACCGTACAAATAATGCCGCCAAATTTTCAAGGCATGAACAATAGCAGCTAACTCAAGGTCGTGGACCAGATAATTCTTCTTATGTACCTTTAACTGTCTGGATACATAGGCAATCACCCTACCATCTTGCATAAGCACTGCGCCGAGACCAATACGCGACACGTCACAATACACAGTATAAGACTCTGAACCTGTAGGCAATACCAATACTGGAGCTGTAGTCAAAGCTGTCTTGAGCTTCTGAAAGCTCTCTTCACACTCATCCGACCACCTGAACGGAGCACCTTTCTGGGTCAATTTAGTCATAGGCGATGCAATAGACGAGAATCCCTCCACGAAGCGACGACAATAACCGGCCAAGCCGAGAAAACTCCAAATCTCAGTAACTGAAGATGGCTTGGGCCAACTATGAACTTTCTCTATTTTCTTCGGATACACCTTAATTCCTTCACTGGACACTATATGTCCCAAGAATGCCACCGAATTAAGCCAGAACTCACACTTGGAGAATTTGGCATAAAGTCTCTCCTCTCTTAGCCTCTGTAATACAATACCCAAGTGTTGTGCATGCTCCTCCTGGCTACGTGAGTATACCATTATATCATCAATAAATACCACTACAAATAAATCAAGATATGACTGGAATACACTATTCATCAAATGCATAAATGTTGCTGGGTCATTGGTTAGTCCAAAGTATATCACAAAAAATTCGTAGTGGCCATAACGAGTTCTGAATGTCGTCCTTAGAATATTCGAATCCTGAATTTTCAACTGGTGATACCCAGATCTCAAATCAATTTTGGAGAACACCGTCGCTCCTTGAAGCTGGTCAAATAAGTCATCAATACGTGGCACGGGATATTTATTCTTGATTGTAACTTTGTTCAAATGCCTATTATCGATGCACATCCATATAGTACCATCTTTCTTTTTCACAAACAGAACCGATGCACCCCAATGTGACACACTAGGCCTAATAAACCCCTTTTCAATGAGTTCCTGAAGTTGCTCTTTCAATTCTTTTAACTCAGCTGGTGCCATACGATACGGAGGAATAGAAATGGGCTGAGTGCCCTGCACCAAGTCAATACCGAAATCAATATCCTTGTCGGGTAGCATACCCGGTAGGTCTGCAGGAAATACATCCGGGAAGTCTCGCACGACCGGTATTGAATCAATAATAGGAGTATCTGCATCAACATCTCTCACAAAGGCCAAATATGACAAACATCCCTTCCAACCATACGTTGGGCCTTCAAATAAGAAATTACCTTGCTAGGAACAAAATCTAGAGAACCTCTCCATTCAACTTTTGGCAACCCCGGCATCGTCAACGTCACGGTTTTTGCGTAGCAATCTAGAATAGCATGACATGGAGAACTAATCCATAACCAGGATTACATCGAAATCAACCATACCGAGTAATAAGAGATCAACTCTAGTCTCCAGTTCCCCAATAGTTACCACACACGACCGATACACATGGTCCACAGTAATAATATCACCCACCGGTGTAGATACATAAACAGGTGAAAATAAGGACTCATATAGCATATCCAGATAATGAGCAAAATACGATGATACATATGATTAAGTGGAACCAGGGTCAAATAATATAGAAGCCTTCCTGTGGCACACTGAAACAATACATGTGATCACTGCATCTGAAGCAACAACATCTGGCGTGGCAGGAAAAGCATAGAATGGGGCTTGATCGCCAACTGACCGGCCTCCCCCTCTTGGGCGACCCCTAGCTGCCTGACCCCCACCCCGAGCTGGCTGGACGGGTGGTATAACTGCTGGTGCCGGTGCCGTTGGTCGAGAACTCTGCTGTAGAGCCCCACTCAACAGCCTAGGACAATCTCTCTTGAAATGACCCAATTCTTCGCACTCGAACAACCCCTCTTCTGACGGAACTGTTGTTCCTGATAACCCTGGGAATTACCTGTAGAAGCTTGAGCGGACGAGGCATGATGAGAACTCTACGCTGGTAGTGCACTGAATGAAGACTGGACTGAGTGAGCATTATAAGAACCGTGTCTAGCTGATGCACCATGATGAGCTGGACGAGTCGCCTGAGCGTGTCTAAAAGAACGACCCCTACCACGGTAAAATTGACCACCTGAAGGAACACCACTGAAATCACCTGAACCACGAGGCCTCTTATCCTCCCTCTCAACCCGTTCCTGACTACGAACCATCTCAATCTAACGAGCAATGTCGACAACCTCGTCGAAAGTAGCACCAGACACTCTCTCTAGTCATGAGTAATCACAACTGAAAATGGAGGCCATCTATGAACCTCCTGATCCTCTCCCTGTCTGTGGGAATCAACCAGATAGCATGGCGGGCCAACTCTGAAAATCTCATCTCATACTGCATCACAGACATATCACCCTAACGAAGTTGCTCGAACTGCCTATGCAGCTCCTCTCTGCGGGACTGAGGCACGAACTTCTCTAGGAATAGACTGGAGGACTGCTGCCAGGTAAGGGGTGCTGCGCCGACCGGCCTACACCTCTCGTAAGCCTCCCACCATCTGAAGGCAGCCCCATAAAACTGAAAAGTAGTGAACGAGACCTCACTGGTCTCTAGAACACCCGTTGTTTGAAGTATCCGTTGACACTTATCTAGAAAACCCTAAGCATCCTCTGACTCAGTATCGCTGAATGGTGGAGGTCTAAGTCTCTCAAATCTCTCAAATCTCCTCTACTCACCGTCTGCCATAGCAGGAACTACCGGGGCCTGAGAAGCTGCAACCGGTTAGGCTGGTAGTGCCCCCAATATATAAAGTCCCTGCACTATTTGGTCTGGAGTACGGGCAACAGGGGTATGAGTACCTCCCCCAGCCTGAGAAGTGGCAGGTGCGGCCTGAGCCGAAACCACCTAAGCAAGGCCAGTGCAAACTGTTAATATCTGGGCCAAAGTCTCCTGAAAGCCTGGAATCTCAATGGGCATAGCTGGTTCCTGAGCTGGTCCTGTCGGCTCAGCTATATCTGGCATCTGCTCCTGAGCTGGAGCAACTTGTGGTACTACAGGTGCTGGTCCAACTGTGGAACGAGCTGCACCTCGACCTCTACCTCGGCCCCGGCCTCTACCACGGTCACGGCCTCTCGCGGCCCTAACTGCTGGCACTGGTGGCTGACCGTCCGATCTGGTAGTACGTGTTCTCACCATCTGTGAGAGAATAAAATAACACAAATTTAGTTTCCGGAATCAACAATTTCGCACGACAGAATACAAGAAAGTAAAATTTTTCTAAAGGTTTTACAGCCTCTCGAAGATAAGTACAGACGTCTCCGTGCCGATCCGCAAGACTCTACTAAACCTGCTCATGACTCGTGAGAGCTATGGAACCTAGACTATGATACCAACTTATCACGACCCAAAATCTCAGCCGTCGTGATGGCGCCTATCTCAATACTAGGCAAGCCGACAATCTCAATAAACTCCCATATCTTTTAAGTTAATATTTAAATACAATCCACACATCTCGTAAATACCGATACAAACACTTCCAAAACCTGGTGTCACTGAGTACATGAGTATTTAGTATGAATACAAGTTTGAAAAATACGGTCTGTAATAGTCTAAGACCAAATACATTAAACAAGGAGATAGGGAAGCAAAGACAAGGTCTGCGAAATACAGCAGCTACCTCTGAATCTCCGGAAAATTAATTGTGCGAGAGAATCAACACCCGTTATATCCGAAAATACCTGGATCTATACACGAAGTGTAGGGTGTAGTATGAGTACAATCAACTCAGTAATTCCACGAAGTGCAAGTAACAGTAATTCCACTTAGTAATTCCATGATCTGCACACGAAGTGCAAGTAATAGTAATAAATAAGGAATTAAAGATAGTGACGAGCTACACAGTTATAGTTCATTTTCAGTAATTCCAACAGAGAGTAGACATGCTTTCAAATCCAGCAGTTTAAGTCAAATCAATTTATACAGTTCAAGTTCATGTAATCCGGATATAAAATCTTTCAGAGAATTTTACAACATGGATAAATAGCAACTAAATGCAACAACAAATGAAAGCAAGTACGGCCTCTCACGGCAACAGTCACTCCACTCGTCACAATAACTCAACCACTCGGCTCTCAGCCCTCAGCACTCACACTCAATGGGTATCTGCGCTTACTGGGAGTGTACAAACTCCGAAGGGGCTCCTACAACCCAAGCGCTATAATCCGCACGGACAACTCACGTGTTGCACGGACTACTCACATGCTATAATATCCTGCACGGACAACTCACGTGCTGTGATATTAATACCTCACCGATAGGTCCTCGGCCTTACCCAATCATCAACCTCTCTAGTCTCTCGGCTCTCGAAAATCACAAAGATCAACCCAAACAAAGATAACATAGTGTATCAACAAAATCAAGAAAGACTGAGGTATGAAACATAAGTAAAATCATGACTGAGTACATGACAACAATTAGCAAATAATTCAATAAGTCCGTGACCTATGCGGGTCCTAATAGTACTATCACATAGCCTAAGCATAATTTCTAACATGATTTACAGTCAAATTTCTTCAACACATAGAGAGCATATAGCTAACAACAAGTTATTCAACTTTACAGTTTTAAGGACGGACCAAGTCACAATCCCCTCGGTGCACGCCCACACGCCCGTCACCTAGCATGTGTGTCACCTCCAAAATAATCACATGGAGCCGCTTCTGCGAGCTAGGAGCCGCTTCTGCGGGCTCGCATTTGCGAGGCTAGATCCGCTTCTGCGGAAAGCTCGCTTCTGCGATGGCTGGTGCGCACATGCGACTTCGCACCTGCGATCAAACCTCCGCAGGTGCGAAATTACCAGAAGCAAAAATTCCAGCAGTGGTTTTAAGTCCGAATTTGATCCGTTAACCATCCGAAACTCATCCGAGGTCCCCGGGACCTCAACCAAATATACCAACAAGTCTTAAATCAACATACGAACTTAGTCGAGTCTTCAAATCACTTCCACCAACACTAAAAATACGAATCCCACATATATTCAAGCCTAATGAACTTTGAAACTTCCAGTTTCTACAAATGACGCCGGAACCTATCAAATCACGTCTGATTGACCTCAAATTTTGCACACAAGTCATAAATGACATAACTGAGGTATTTTAATTTTTAGAATCTGATTCCGACCCCGATATTAAAAAGTCAATCCCCCGGTCAAACTTCCCGAAAATTCAAGTTTCGTCATTTCAAGCATGATTCCTCTACCGACCTCCAAATAATTTTTCGGACATGCTCCTAAGTCCAAAATCACCATACGGAGCTATTGAAATCATCAATTTTTAAATTCGAGGTCGTTTACACATAAGTCCACATCCGGCCAACTTTTCTAACTTAAATTTTCAATTATGAGACTAAGTGTCTCGTTTCACTCCGAATTTCTTCCGGACCCGAACCAACTAACCCGGTAAGTCATAGAACAACTGTAAAGCATAAATTAAGCAGTAAATGTGGGAACATGGCTATAATGCTAAAAACGACCGACCGAGTCGTTATAAGTATATTATACTAGAGTTACAACAAAGTATACTGGAACTCCAAACTTCAGTATAATATACTGGAGTTCCAGTATACTTTGCTGGAACTCCAGTATATTATACTGGAATTCCAGTATATTATGTTGGAGTGTTTTTTGGATTTTGAATAATGTTTTTGTTCAGATTTATCTTTACATGAAAAGTGACTAAATTTCGATGACTTTTGAAATTGTGGCTATTTTTGAATGATCATTTGTAAATCTGGCTATTTTTAAATTTCTTCCCAATTTCCCAGATTGGAAAAGAAAATTGTTATCCGGCGAGGTGTTTTCTTCCTTTTTTTTCTTAAGAGATTTTACACAGTGCAATACTTGTTTTAAAAGTATTATCACAAATAACATGACTTATGATTTATTTCAAAAATAACATATTTATTTACTGTTATGGAATATTTTAAAATTTTATAAAATAAATACTAACCCATAAATTGAGATACGGAAAAGGGCCAAATATACCCATGTACTATGAGAAAAGTTTAATTATACTCTTGGTTATACTTTGGGTCCAAATATACCCTTGCCGTAAAACTATTGGTTCAAATATACTTATCTTTTGTTAAGTTTGTCCAATATGGACATCCAATCCTACGTGGCACTAACATTTAATGAGGTGGATGCCACGCGGCAAGCTACCTCAGTACCCCTAACCCATTTTATCCCCCCTCCCCATCCCTCTATTTATTTTTTCACCACTAACATTTTCTTTTCCTCCACCACCATAATCGGTACCATAGAGAATATTGAATTTTTAGCTAGTTAACTCAAATCAAATCTGAGTATTTGAACAATATGAGACTAACTGTTGCCCATCTGCAAATGCTTTGAGCACCTGAATTTACAAAAGAATACTTCAATTGATCCCCCCCAATATCAAGCACACTAGTAGTAGATAAAGAGATTATCTAGTTTTTCGAGTAAGAGAACTTCACCTGAAATTCGAGAAGCTTCAGATTGAATTGAATTCAATACGAGCGATGAGTGGAGAAACAAACATATATAAAAGACTAAACTTTGAAATACAATATTATTCATTGTGGCGATAATGGTGGTAATTATAGCGGAGGAGAAGAAAATTTTAGTGGTAGAAAAAAAATAGAAGGGAGAGGTAAAATGGGTTTGGGGCGCTAAGCTGGCATGCCACGTGGCATCCACCTCTTCAAATGTCAGTGCCACATAGGAATGTATATCCACCTTAGACAAAGTTAAAGGAAGAGGGGTACATTTGAATTAATAGTATAACGGTAGGGGTATATTTGAACCCAAAATATAAGAAGGAGTATATTTAAGTCTTTTCTCATAGTACAGGGGTATATTTAACCCTTTTCTGATTGAGATATCAATTTCGATCCTTATTAATTTTTTCCTTTTCTCTCTTAATTATAATGGAACTATTCCATTTTCACTCAACATTTATCAGTATCTCTCAATTCAAAGAACTCTATCAAAAAGGGATTATTATTTCAAATGAGGCATTTGGTTGAATCTGATGTATATTGTATATAAATAAATATATAACCGATATGATATATTTTACATAAATATAGATAAATTATACGTAGAATACAAAATAAGTACATATGTAAATTATTTATTACAAAAAATATTCTTGATTAATTCTAAGATCATAAAATATTATTAATTATACATGGTTTATACTGTATAAAAATCACATATATCCCTAAGATTGTAATCATACCATACATATATACGATTTTATAATGTATACTTACCACATATATATCTTACATTTCCCATGAAATAATATGTATTTTATATTTTCAGAGTATACATTATGTATACGGTAAACAAATAAATATATAAGTGGTATAACATATCCTTCATAAATATAACAACAACAACAACAACAACAACAAAAAAAAAATAAATAGAGTGTAATCCCATCAATGGGGGCTGGGAGGATAGTGTGTATGCATAACTTACCCTACATTTAAGAAGGTAGAGATGTTATTTCATATAAACAAATATAAATGAAATACTTGGTTTATACGGCATAACTTCGCTAGGTTTAAATGAAATCTTGTTACATAAAAAGAAAATTGCGCAATTGAAATATGTATAAATCATTGGATAGAATTATTGTACAAAGCTAGGGAACGGAAATTTAGGAGCTTATGAGGGGCTTTAGTCACAGTTGTAAACTAACAGCGAAGCTAGAAAACTGAAATTTAGGAGCTTTTTGGGGATTTTATGTCAGATTTAATTAATCTTTGCTATAGAATGTAAATCAGAAATTGGTGCTAACGAAATGCTAATATATTTTTAACTTGCATCATTACGAAAGTTTCCTTTTATTAATTACACTATGTGTCAGGGCAAGTCTCTGTCTTAATTTCCCGTAAAGAATACTATTTTTATTTTTAAAAATCTTGATTTACAATTATTAGGTGGGTGTGGCCCCCTATTGAGGACAAGATGTGGGAAGCACGGCTCAGGTGGTTTGGTCATGTGAGGAGGAGGAGCACAGATGCCCCAGTGAGGAGGTATGCGAGATTGACATTGGAGGGCCTACGGAGAGGTAGAGGTAGGCCAAAGAAGAGGTGAGGAGAGGTGATTAGGCAAGACATGGCACANACAAGATGCGGGAAGCGCGACTTAGGTGGTTTGGTCATATGAGGAGGAGGAGCACAGACGCCTCGGTGAGAAAGTCTGAGAGGTTGACATTGGAGGGCCTACGGAGAGGTAGAGGTAGGCCAAAGAAGAGGTGAGGAGAGGTGATTAGGCAAGACATGGCACAACTTCAGCTGACCGAGGACATGACCCTTGATATGAAGATATGGAGGTCAAGGATTAGGGTAGTAGAGTAAGTAGTCTATAGTGCTCATAACAATAGTATTGGCACGCAGTCTCGCTTTCTGTTGGTAGTAGGTTTTTATGCCTAATCATTGTTTTTTTTCATTGTTGATCACCTTACTATCTTGTTATTTTTATTCTGCTTTTATATGGCTTTTTGGTACTGTCTCTTCTTGTCTATATTTTCATTAATGTGATACTTATTCTTTCATAAGTCGATGGTCTATTGGAAACAACCTCTCTATTCTTACAAGGTAGGGGTAAGGTTTGCGTACACACTATCCTCCCCAACCTCCACGGTATGGGATAATACTGGGTATGTTGTTATTGTTGTTGATTTACGATTAATGAGATGATTTTATACTATACAAATATCTATAGTTTGTTTTGAACTTTTAAATATTTTTTTTCTTTAAACTCCGTTTCTAGCCAAACACGACACATAAATTGAGATGGATGGAGTACTAATTTTGTCCCAACTACCAGTCATTTATCCGATTTAGTCATATTTTCTTTTTACACAATAATCAAGTAAAAAATATTCTCAGTTAAACCAATCCGCCTCTCTCTCAATATAGGCTGATCAATAATTCCAAGAATCTATAAAAGCATAAATGAAGATAATATCATATAGATCAACGTTTGAAGCTAAAGTTTCATACTATTATATCTTAAGAGTCTACCAGAGCATAATATAAGGAGATTACATATAGTATATCTTAGGCTGGAACTCTCATTACACCAAGAAGAAGCTAAATAAAGTGATTCTAGAATCGAACGCAATTTTGAAAAAGACCTTAAAACCCATCATTATTTAACCTCAAGCTCCTAAATCTAAAAATCAAAATTCAATAAATTTTGTAACTCGAAGAAGGTGTTAAAAATCTTGTTGATAACATTTGTGTGAAGCTTATATTAAATTTTAAACTCATTTAGGGCTGCTTTGAAGAGTCGCTACTCAAAATTTAGAGTTGGTGTATCAAAGAAGATGAGCTGAAATGCAGTGTATATTTGTGTATATCCTCATGTATATCTATTTATCCCGCATATAATGTATATATTACTTGTATATTTTTTATATTCATGAAATATGTATATGACATACAATGATATATATGATATATACACGTGATATATATATATATA
>AWOL01S0000206.1:17485-92976 GCA_000715115.1 Nicotiana otophora | reverse complement strand
TATATATATATATATATATATATATATATTATCATAGTGATGTTTTTTTCAAGTTGGTTTCTTAATTTATAACGACCCGTCCGGTCGTTTAGTGTATTTGAGCCCCGTTTCTCTATTTGATACTTCTCGTATGTGTGTTTGTTGTTTTGTGACTTGTAGGGATAATTGGTTTGGCTTCGGAAAAGTTTGAGAGTGATTTGAAATACTTAGTGTCATTTATGGAAACATAAGTTGTAAGAGTTTATCAAGGTTTGACTTTTGCGTGAACCGCCTCGGATTTCGTATGGTGATTTTGAACGTAGCCGTGTGCTCGGATTTGAATTTGCACGTCCTTAGGATGTTTTGGTGCTATTTGTCGAAAGTTAGCAATTTATAGGATTGAAGAGTTTATAGGTTTGATCGGGGGTTGACTTTGAAGTTATAAGATTCGGATTTTGGTTTCGGAAATGAAATAAGTTTGTTTTGTCATTTAGGGCTTGTACACAAAGTTTGAGTTTAATCCGTATTGATTACCCTTGAAACGGATGCTTGGTTCATAGTTTTAAAATTAATGAACTTAAGAAAAGCTTAACATGTGTTTTGATTGTCGATTCTTGGTTTTGATGTTGTTCGTCGTGTTTGGAGCATTTAAATAAGTTTGGATTATGTATTGGAACTTGTTAATATGATTGAACGGAATCCCGGTGAGCTCAGGTGTGTTTCGTGATGGTTTCAGATCATTTCCATGTGTTTTGAGGCATTAGATTTTTGCTGGTGTCTTATGTCCTTCTCGTTCGCAATGAGATCTTGGGAGCTGGGGGATTTTGCACTTCGCATTCGAGGAGGAACAGTTGCATTCGCGAAAAAGGGAGTTGAGCTGGGCAGTAGGCCTTCGCGCTCGCGAGGCTCTTGGGTGCGTTCGCGACGAGGAAGGGACCTTTTTCCTTCGCGTTCGCGAGACTCCTGCCGCGTTTGCGAAGGAAGTTTTTCTTGGGCAATGGTTTTTGTATTTCACGAATGCGAGGCACGTGCCGCGTTCTCCAAGAGTATGCCTGGGCAGAGTGCTTAAGATGAAAATTTTGGGATTTTACCTACATTATCATATTTTGAGCCCTAGACTTCAAGAGTGGAAGATTTTGAAGAGCTATTTCACTACATCATTGGAGGTAAGCAATTTACACTTGGATTTGAATTTATATTATGATTTTTCATGGAATTCTATATCAAAAGCTTTGATGTTTTTTTAAAAATCCAATTCCACTAGATATTGTGCCTAGGACTAGTTCTTATAAATATAAGAGAAAAGAGTAAAACAACGAAGGGGGGAATAAACCTTACCTCCAATCCTATGGTGGATAGACAATTGATTGTCCAAAGTCAACAATCAATTGTATCATGTACAATGTGTGTAGCTAAACCTATAAATTGGTACCAGACCCCAAAAACAAATGTAACCTAGGTCAACTATGTAAAAAAGGATGGAAGGACTCCTTTCATTTACAAGAGATCCTATTTCTAAAATTGAGCAAACTATCCCCAAGTAGAGTGACACAGGGATATACAAACGTGGTTGGGGAATAGTTTTATAGCACAAGAGACCTATCTTCATCATAGCGTTAACATGTAACGACCCCCCGGTGATTTTGAGTATTATAGCCTCGTTTTTCTATTTATTTCTTATATTGTGCTCATTTGTTATTATGTGACTTGCTGGGTGGTTGGTTTGGTTCCAGGGATGTTTCAAAATGAGTTAGGACACATAGTCCTAAGGTTAGAAGCCTAAGTTGAAAGAGTTGACCGGATGTTGACTTGTATGTAAATGACTCCGGAATGGAGTTTTCATGGTTCAAATAGCTCTGTAGGTAGATTTTGGACTTAGAAGTATGTTCGGTTATTGATTTGGAGGTCTCTAGGCAATTTTGGATTGAATTAACGAAAGATGGAAAAATAAAAGTTTGGAGAGTTGAGAAGTTTGACCGAGAGTTGACTTTGTGGTTACTGGGCTCAAATTTTGGTTCCGGAAGTTGGAATAGGTCTGTTGTGTCATTTATGATTCGTGTACAGAATGTGAGGTCAATCGGAGTTGGTTTGATATGTTTCGGCATTAGTTTTGGAAGTTAGAAGTTCATAAGTTCATTAGGCTTGAATCGATGCGCGATTTGTTGTTTTAGTGTTGTTTGATGTGATTTGAGGCTTAGAGAGAATTCGTATGATAGTTTAGGATTTGTTGGTATGTTTGGTTGAGGTCCTGGGGGCCTCTGGTGAGTTTCGGGTTGATTGCGGATTGAATTTGGCCTTGTAAAGCTGCAGATTTTGTAAGGCCCCGTAAAAGTTTTCCTAAAAACCCGGATTCCATGATGCCAAAGTAGGCATAGAGGTTAATAATAGTAGAAAAGCTCGTTGCGGTTCGAACTTTTTGGATTGAACAGTGCACTGGGGAGTTGAAGGAAATAATTTTGCAGAAATAGGCATTTCTGCGGCCCATTATGCGGCCACATAATTACTCTGCGGGCCACAGAATGGACGCAAAGTGAAGCAGACTTTTTGGCCAATTTTGAGGTGAATTTTGCAGCCAATTATACGACCGTATAACCGTTTCACGGGCCGTACTTTGGCCGCATAATCGTCCTTGGACTTTTGCGGTGGGAGGTTCTGCGGCGCATTATGCAACCGTAGAACAAGTCTTTGGGCCGCATAACGGCCGCAGAGTGAAGCAGGCCATCCCAGTTCCTAGGGCCACTTTTCGCGGTCATTCCGCGGACCGCATAACCATTATGCGGTCACATATGCGACCGCAAAACCTATTCCGGAGCTTTTTTTGGGTTTTTAAACCCAACCCTATTCCGTTAAATCACCTGCCTTGGACCATTTTGAACTTATTTTCTGAAATATTTAGAGTGAGAGAGAGGGTCCTAGAGGGAGAAAGTGATCTTCATCAAATTTCTCTTCAATTCTCACTTAAAACCTTGAAGATTATCAAGAGAGGCACCTAGGTCTTATTCCTAAGAGGTAAGTTTCTATCACCCAAACTCTTAAATTTTAAAATGTAACTAAAATGGGCCATTAGTAAGGTAATTCATGGGGATGAGAGTGCTTACCTTGCCTGTATGTGTTCCTAAGATATGTGGGGAGGTTGTGAGTTAAAGATAGAAAATAATGGGGTGTAGGATGGTGAAGTCTTTCATAAAAGGGCCATGGAACCTTAATACACACATAGTGTTTGATAGAATGCTCAAGTGAGCTAGAATTATGATCGTTTTTCTAATATTTGGTTCCATTTTGCTATATTGCTAAAATAGATTGATGTTGCTAATATTCCAGAATATCTTAGAGTTTTAAGAGGCTCGATTGAGGTATGTTGACTAAATCCCCTCTTCTTAGAATTGAATCCCACGGTATTCATGCAATTGACGTAAGTCCCAAATTGAACATCCTAGAAATTGCTATCCTGAATGTGCTTGCTTTGCAAATATATGTGTAATATGTATTCCCGTGCTTTCATCATGTTATCTCGTCATCTGAGGAAATGTTCAAGACTTAGAAAATGTGCTAATATGCCTAGACTTCAAGTCAAATTTGATTAAAGACTGTTATGCCAAATTGTGTGAAAAGCCTCTATGTGCCTTGAATTCTAAATTGATCACATGTGAAATAAAGTGTCTTGAATAAAAACCGCGTTGTTATTGATGATAATAATAATAACGTTGGATTGTGGAAAAGAACTTGAACTATGAAATAAGGTCAAGTGCCAAGAATGACTTTATAATTAAAGCCACTTGTGCCAATATGCTGAAAAGATGGGAAATAAATATGAAGTAAGGCGATCGATTGAAATGGTTGATGTCTCGAATGAGTGTCTTAGGCGATCGGGCCGAGATCGAACTCCGTGTAATAACACAGTGGTATTATGAGTGAAATTGTGAACTTGGTTGATGTCTGAGATGGCTTAGTCGATCGGGCCGAGATCGGACTCCGTGTAATAACATGGTGGTATTGTGAATGAAATAGTGAATATGGTTGATGTCTCAAATGAGATGGCTTAGCCGATCGAGCCGAGATCGGACTCCGTGTAAGAACACGGTGGTATTGTGGATTGTGGTATATTAGCTCTAAAAACCATCCAATATAATAATGCAGGAATTGACTTAAAAAGCTATGTGATCCTTAACTTGATGTTTTAATATTATTTGAAGCTCTTATTGAATTCTTGACTGTTCTTCTTGTATTATTATTCATTCTATTGAGATGGTGTTTAGATATACATACTAGTGCTATTCGACGGTACTAACGTCCCTTTTGTCGGGGACCCTGTATCTTTAAATAGATGCAGGTGGTTACATAGCAGACAATGTTGATCACAGATAATGCTGCATCCTATTCTCAGCGGGCTCGGTTATCCCCATTTCATTCCAAGGGTTGTACCTTTTGTTTATATTGTGGTCACTTTTTGAGCTATAGCCGAGGCCTTGTTGCTGGCATCGTCTTTATTCTCTTTTGTATCTTTAGAGGCTCTGTAGACACTATGTGGGTTGTATATGGGTATTAGAAAGGTCAACGGATCTTGTTGTGTTTTGGGATCTTGTTCCACTCAGTCATAAGGAGGTATGTATTTTGAAACTTAACAATGACGTGACAAAATGAAACGACCTAGTAATGTATATACGTATGAACCTTCTACTGCCTAACTAGTGAGAGCATGCCTTCTCTGGATCATAGGTGAGTCGGGTAGATAGTGTCTAACAGGCTTGCTCGACCGGGTCTACTCGGTTGAGCGTCGGTCGCGCTCCCCGAGGTTGGGGCGTGACAAACTTGGTATTAAAGCCTAAGGTTTTACAGTGTCATAGGATGTCTCGGAGCCGTGTCTGGTAGAGTCCTTGTTATCGGTGTGTTGTCGACCACATCTATAAGTTGGAGGCTACTTGGACATTTAGGAACAATACCCTTCTTTTATATTCTGGATCATGCGATGAAACTAATTGTGCAATTGTTCCTCCTCTAACTCATGCATTCCTTAAACTTTCAGTATATGGCACTTAAGAAGAGAGAAAGAACTGGCCAAGGGGCCAATACTGCTTCAGGAATGGCAATTGACCCTCTATTTGATGATGAGGGTATTAATATCCAAGGGGTGAGGATAATCCCACAACTGCTTCACTGCCTGATTCCACTACACCTGGCCAGGCCACACCAGTCTCTATACCTACTGAGGGTGCGACGGTTCCTCCACCTGATATTCCGGTTCCACCTCCAGCCCCAACTTCCGGTTCTGGTATTTCTGATAGGAATCTTAGGGGAACTATTCATATGTTGACTCAGATAGTGGCTTCTCAGGCCCAAGGTCGAATTTTGCATCCATACCTTCTAGCCCGCAAGGGGATTCTACTAGTTCTAGGGTGAATAGATTTCTGTAGTTGGATCCTCCATTGTTCACGGGTGCTAATCCCGAGTAGGACCCACAGGACTTCATTGATAAGATGCAAAAGACTCTTCGGGTTATGAGCGCTACTGAGATGGAGGGAGTGGAGTTAGCCGCCTACCGCATGAAAGGGGTGGTCTATTCTTGGTTCGAGCTGTAGGAGGACTCTTGGGAGGAGGGGATCCCTCCAGCGAGGTGGAGTGAGTTTGTTGACGCTTTCATGGACCATTTCTTGCCGGCCGAGACTAGGGCAGCTTGTGCCGCAGAGTCTGAGAACCTTAAGCAAAGAAGTAAGAGTGTGTGGGAGTATCACATGGAGTTTGCGCGTCTGTCTAATTATGCTATTCACATGATGCCCACTATGGAGGCCAGAGTGCGTCAGTTTGTGTAGGGCATTAGCCCTTTGATTATTAATGAGGTTGCCACAACTGCCTTAAATTCAGATATGAACTATGGGAAAATGGTAGCATTTGATCAACCTACAGAGGACTGTAAGTTGAAGAACAGAAGGGAGCGAGAGGGTACCAGTAAGGCCCGGTACATAGGCAACCCAGGAGATTCATTTGGTGGTGGGAGATCAACTTTTAGGGGAGGGTTATCAGGGCCATCCCAATCTTATGCTCAGTCTTCAGCCAGTGCACCACCAGTGGGGCACAGTCAGCAGTAGGGGAGTTGCTTCAGACCCAATCAGGGCAGCAGGGGGTCCTACCATCAGGGACGATCAGGAGGGAGATTCCAGCAGCAACGGAGGCCCTCATGCCCCAAGTGTGGGAGGATGCATATAGGGATCTGCTACCAGGACATTCCGGTATGTTACGGGTGCGGAATGAGGGGTCATATTCAGAGGGAGTGTCGTTTATCCTTCCAGGGTGTGGGCAGGGGCACAACACAGCCATCCAGTTCTACAGCTGCTACATCTTCAACCCCCCTCCAGCTCGAGGCTCTCCAGCACCAGCAGGGCGTGATGCAACTAGGGGTGGTGCGCAGAGTTCAGGAGGACCCAACCGTTTCTATGCTATGAGTGGTCGCCAGAGTGCAGAGGCTTCTCCAGATGTTGTCATAGGTATATTGACTGTCCAATCTTATGATGTATATGCTCTTATTGATCCCGGTTCTACCTTGTCCTATGTTACCCCTTATGTTGCTATGGAATTTGGGATAGAACCGGAACAGCTTTATGAGTAGTTCTCTGTATCTACTCCGGTTGACGAGTCTATTATGGCTGCACGAGTTTATAGGGGTTGTATTATCATGTTACGTGGTCGGGACACCGTGGCCGATCTAATTGAATTGGGGATGGTCGATTTTGATGTAATTATGGGGATGGATTGGCCTTACTCATGTTTTTCCCAGCTCGATTGCCGAACTAGAACTGGGAGGTTTGAATTTCCAAGTGAGCCAGTTGTTGAGTGGAAGGGGGATAATGTGGTGCCGAAGGGTAGTTTATTTCTTACCTTAAGGCCACGAAGATGATTAACAAGGGGTATATCTATCATTTGGTCTGGGTTATAGACACCAATGCTAAGGTGCCTACACTCGAGTGTGTACCAGTTGTGAATGAATTTCCAGAGGTCTTTCCTAATGAACTCTCTCAGATTCTGCTAGATAGGGAGATTGATTTTGGGATTGATGTGATGCCAGGCACACAACCTATATCTATTCCGCCCTACAGGATGGCACCAACAAAATTGAAGGAACTAAAAGAGCAATTGAAGGAACTAAAAGAGCAATTGAAGGATTTGTTAGAAAAGGGTTTCATCCGACCGAGTGTGTCACCATGGGGAATACCGGTCCTCTTTGTGAGGAAGAAAGAGGGATCACTGAGGATGTGTATTGACTACCGGCAGCTCAACAAAGTCATGATAAAAAATAAGTACCCGTTACCAAGAATAGGTGATTTGTTTGATCAGTTCCATGGTGATAGATACTTATACAAAATTGATTTACGATCCGGGTATCACCAATTGAAGATCAGGGAGCAGGATATTCCGAAAATAGCTTTTAGAACCTGGTATGGGCACTTTGAATTTCTGGTAATGTCTTTTGGTCTAACAAATGCCCCGGCAGCTTTCATGGACCTTATGAATCAGGTTTTCAAGCCTTTCCTCGACTCCTTTGTGATAGTGTTCATTGACGATGATCTTGTGTATTCACAAGGTCAGGAGGACGATGCTGATCATCTCAGGGCAGTGTTGTAGACTCTTCATCAGCACCAATTGTACGTGAAATTTTCAAATTGTGAATTTTGGCTCGAATCTATCACATTCTTGGGACATGTTGACTATAGAGAAGGAATTAAAGTTGATCCTCAAAAGATTTCAGCAGTGAAGAATTAGACTAGACCTACAACGCCAACCGAGATTCGCAGTTTCTTGGGTTTAGCAGGGTATTACCGGAAGTTTGTGGAGGGGTTCTCTACTCTTGCCTCTCCATTGACTAGATTGACTCAGAAAGCGGTTAAGTTCCAATGGTCCGATGCTTGTGAAAGGAGCTTCCAGGAATTGAAATCGACATTGACTACGTCGCCGATGTTGACCATGCCAGAAGGTACAGACGGGTTTGTGGTATATTATGATGCTTCAAGGATCGGGCATGGGTGTGTATTAATGCAAAACGGTAAGGTTATAGCTTATGCTTCTAGGCAACTCAAGAATCATGAAAAGAACTATCCAACTCATGACTTAGAACTTGGGGCGGTAGTTTTTTCATTGAAGATTTGGCGTCATTATTTGTATGGGGTCCATATGGATGTATTCACGGACCATAAGAGTCTCCAATATATTTTCAAGCAAAAGGATCTGAATCTGAGGCAGAGAAGATGGCTTGAGTTACTCAAGGATTATGACATCGATATTCTGTACTACCCAGGGAAAGCCAATGTTGTGGCAGATGCTCTTAGCCAGAAATCTATGCGTAGTTTGGCCCACTTGGAGGCATGTCAAAGGCCGTTGGCCAGGGAGGTTCACCAGCTAGCTAGTTTGGGAGTTTGCCTCACGGACTCTAGTAAAGGAAGGGTAATTGTGCAAAATAGAGCTGAATCATCGCTTGTTGTGGAAGTCAAAGAGAAGAAATACAATGATCCATTGTTGGTACAACTGAAGGAGGGGATTCATAAGCATAAAATGATGGCTTTTACTCTTGGCATGAATGATGGTACACTAAGATACCAAGGGCGGCTATGTGTTCCAAACGTAGATGGTCTTTGAGAAAGAATCATGACTGAGGCTCACGCTTCTAGGTATTCCGTGCATCCAGGTTCTACAAAGATGTATCACGATCTCAAGGAAATCTATTAGTGGAATGACATGAAAAGGAATGTGGAGGACTTTGTGGCAAGGTGTCCAAATTGTCAGCAAGTGAAGGCCGAATATCAACGGTATGGTGGGTTGGCACAAAATATAGAAATTCCAATGTGGAAGTGGGAAATGATTAATATGGATTTTGTGGTAGGATTACCGTGCACTCCGCACAAGTTTGACTCAATTTGGATGATCATGGATCGACTCATGAAATCAGCACACTTATTGCCGGTTAAATCTACCTCCACAACGGAATAGTATGCTCAGTTGTATATCAAAGAAATAGTCAGGCTGCATGGCACTCCAGTTTCCATCATTTCCGATCAAGGGCTCAGTTCATGGCCAATTTTTGGAAGAAATTTCAGTAAGGTTTGGCTACTTAGGTAAATCGTAGTACAGCCTTCCATCCACAGATCGACGGGCAAGCAGAGCGGACTATTCAGACGCTTGAGGACATGTTGTGTGCTTGTGTTCTTGATTTTAAGGGTAGCTGGGATGATCATTTGCCACTCATAGAGTTTGCTTATAACAACAGCTTTCATGCGAGTATTCAGATGGCACCATTTGGGCATTGTATGGTAGGAGATGTAGATCTCCCATTGGGTGGTTCGAGATTAGGGAGTTTGAGTTGATAAGGCCAGACCTCGTGCATCAGGCTATGGAGAATATTAATATCATAAAGGAGCAGCTGAAAACTACCCAGAGTCATCAAAAGTCCTATTCGGATGTTCGTCGTAGGGATTTGGAGTTCAAAGAAGATGATTGGGTATTCTTGAAAATTTCCCCCATGAAAGGCGTAATGCGATTTGGTAAGAAAGGTAAATTGATTCCGAGGTATGTCGGGTCGTACAGAATTATTCAGAGGATCGGTGAGGTGGCGTACAAGCTTGAGCTACCACTCGAGATGTCATTAGTGCACCCGGTATTCCATGTGTCCATGTTGAAGAAGATAGTTGGAGATCCGTCCGCTATTGTGCCGATTGATACCATTGAGATTAATGAGGAACTGTCATATGAAGAAATTCCAATTCCCATTTTTGATAGACAAGTCCAAAAGTTGAGGAATAAAGAAATTGCCTCTGTGAAAGTGTTATGGCAAAACCAACAGGTTGAAGAGGCCATGTGGGAGGTCGTGGAAGTTATGAAGAAGAAGTATCCTTACTTGTTTGAATAGTTGTGTAATCCTTTATTTTTATGAACTTGTTGCCTATAAATTTTGTATCACTTGTTTAGTTAATATAAAGGTGTTCCTTTTGATTATGTGTTGCTTATGAGGCCACAGTTGTTATTGTTATGAGTTTTGTTACATCGTTGGGTTGTGCATATGTTTGTAAGATATGTTTCTGGGACTCTCTAACAGGTGGATAGGCCTAGTTACAAAGGAAACTCGGGATAAAGTTTTGGAAATTTGGGGAGATAGTTAAATTTGGGGCTACTGGTGTGGGGTATGAAAAAAACTGAGTTGCATAAGGTGCAAATAGTGGACCCTGATCCTCATTCGAGGACGAATGATCTTAAGTGGGGGAGGATGTAAGGCCCGGTAAAATATTTCCTAAAAACTCGGATTATGTGATGCCGAAGTAGGTATAGAGGTTAATAATAGTAGAAAAGCTAGCCGCGGTTCAGACTTTTTGGATTAAATAGTGCGCTGGGGAGTTGAAGGAAATATTTTTGCAGAAATAGGCATTTCTGCGGCCCATTATGCGGCCATATAATCACTCTGCGGGCCGCAAAATGGCCGCAGAGTGAAGTTGCCTTTTTGTCCAATTTTGAGGTGAATTCTGCGGCCAATTATGCTACCGCATAACCATTTTGCGGGTCGCACTTTGCCCTCATAATCGTCCTTGTACTTTTGCGATGGGAGTTCTACGTCGCATTATGCGACAGCAGAACAGGTCTGTGGGCCGCATAACGGCCGCAGAGTGAAGGAGGCCAGCCCAAATCCCAGGGCCACTTTTCGCGGTCATTTCGTGGACTGCATCACCATTATGCGGTCGCATATGCAAACAAAGAATCTGTTCCGAAGCTTCATTTTTGGGTTTTTTAAACCCGATCCTATTCCGTTAAAACACCTACATTGGACCATTTTGAACTTATTTTCTGATATTTTTAAATGAGAGAGAGGGTCCTATAGGGAGAAAATGATCTTCATCAAACTACTCTTCAATTCGCACTTAAAACCTTGAAGATTATCAAGAGAGGCACCTAGGTCTTCTTCCTAAGAGGTAAGATTCTATCACCCAAACTCTTACATTTCAAAATGTAACTAGAATGGGTCATTAATAAGGTAATTCATGGGGATGGGAGTGCTTACCTTGCATGCATGTGTTCCTAAGGTATGTGGGGAGGTTGTGAGTTAAAGATAGAAAAGAATGGGGTGTGGTATGGTAAAGTCTTTCATAAAAGGGCCATGGAACCTTAATACACACACAGTGTTTGATAGAATGCTCAAGTGAGCTAGAATTATGATCGTTTTCCTAATTTTGGATTCAATTTTGCTATATTGCTAAAATAGATTGATGTTGCTAATATTACGGAACATCTTAGAGTTTTAAGAGACTCAATTGAGATATGTTGGCTAAACCCCCTCTTCTTAGAATTGAATCCCACAGTATTCATGCAATCGACGTAAGTCCCAAATTGAACGTCCTAGAAATTGCTATCCCAAATGTGCTTGCTTTGCAAATACATGTGTAATATGTATTCCCATGCTTTCATTATGTTATCTCGTCATCTGAGGAAATGTTCAAGACTTAGAATATGTGCTAATATGCCTAGACTTCAAGTCAAATTTGATTAAAGACTATTATGCCAAATTGTGTGAAAAGCCTCTATGTGCCTTGAATTCTAAATTGTTCACATGTGAAATCAAGAGTCTTGAATGAAAACCGCATTGTTATTGATGATAATAATAATGTTGGATTATGGAAAAGAACTGGAACTATGAAATAAGGCCAGGTCCCAAGAACGACTTTATAATTAAAGCCACTTGTGCCAATATGCTGAAACGATGGGAAAGAAATATGAAGTAAGGCGATTGATTGAAATGGTTGATGTTTTGAATGATATGCTTTAGCCGATCGGGTCAAGATCGGACTCCTTGTAATAATACGGTGGTATTGCGAGTGAAATTATGAACATAGTTGATGTCTCAAATGAGATGGCTTAGCCGATCGGGCCGAGATTGGACACCGTGTAATAACACGGTGGTATTGTGAATGAAATAGTGAATATGGTTGATGTCTCAAATGAGATGGCTTAGCCGATCGGGCCGAGATTGGACACCGTGTAATAACACGGTGGTATTGTGAATGAAATAGTGAATATGGTTGATGTCTCAAATGATATGGCTTAGCCGATTGGACCGAGATCGAACTCCGTGTAAGAACACTGTGGTATTATGGATTGTGGCATATTAGCTCTAAAAACCATCCAACCTAATAATGCGAGAATTGACTTAAAAAGCTATGTGATCCTTAACTTTATGTTTTAATATTATTTGAAGCTCTTATTAAATTCTTGATTGTTCCTCTTCTATTATTATTCATTCTATTGAAATGGTGTTTAGCTATACATACTAGTGCTATTCGACGGTACTAACGTCCCTTTTACCGGGGGCGCTGCATCTTTAAATAGATGCAGGTGGTTACATAGCAGACAATGTTGATCACAGATAGTACTGCATCCTCTTCTCAACGGACTCGGTGAGCCCTATTTCATTCTGGGGTCATGTGTTGTACCTTTTGGTTTATACTGTGGTCATTGTTTGTGGTATAGTTGATGCCTTGTTGTCGGCACTATCTTTATAATATTTTGTATCTTTAGAGGCTCTGTAGACACTATGTGGGTTGTATATGGGTGTTAGAAAGGTCAACGGATCATGTTGTGTGTTGGGCTCTTGTTCCACTCAGTCATAAGGATGTATGTATTTTGAAACTTAACAATGATATGACAAAATGAAACGACCTAGAAATGTGTATATATATATGAACCTTCTACTTCCTCACTAATGAGAGAATGCCTTCTCTGGATCATAGGTGAGTTGGGTAGATAGTGTCTAACAGTCTTGCTCGACCGGGTCCACTCGGTTGAGCACCGGTTGAGTTCCCCGAGGTTAGGGCGTGACAGATTTTTGGTGTCTGGTTTCCATATACACGTTCACGAGAGGAGTCTCACATTCGCGAAGGGTATATGGGAGCCTGGAGAAGTTTCCCCTTCATGTTCGTGAGTAGAGGGATGCGTTCATGAAGGCTTGGTGAGGCATTAGACCTACACGTTCGTGAAGTATGGGGTCATTTGGTCATCACGTTCACGACTGGGATCTTGTGTTCGTGTAAGAGAAACTCTTGGCAGTAGAGGATTTGTGCTTTGCGAACACGAGGCACTTTACGCGTTCGCGAAAAAGGGCATCTGGGCAGCAATGTTAAATATCAAAATCGAGGGTTTGAACTCATTTTTCATATTTTGAGATAAAGACTTAGGTAATTCTTGAAGGGATTTTCAAGGAGTTGATTGGGGTAAGTGGTTCTAACTCGGATTTGGTTGTTATACATGAATCTATCATTGTTTTTACCATTTAATTAGTGTTTTGGGTTGGAAAAATTGGGCAAAATTGTAAAAACTTCATATGCTTTAATTTGAGGGTTTGAAGGTCGATTTGTGATCGGATATGAGTAATGTGGTATGGTTAGACTCATGGTTGAATGTGTGTTCGGATTTTATTAATTTTGTCGCATTTTGAGACGTGGGCCAGGGATTGACCTTTTGAGTTGTTTTTTAAACTTTTGTTAAAGAACTTAGCTTTATCGTATGGAATTGATTCCTATAGCTTGTGTTGAATGTATCGAGTTATTTGTGGCTAGATTCGAGTCGCTCAGAGGCCGATTCGCAAGGCAAAGTCTTGTTGGAGTAAAGATTCGCACGGTTTGAGGTAAGTAACACTTCTAAACTTGGTTTTGAGGGTATGAATCAATGAATTACGTGGTATGTGATTGGTGTTGAGGTGACACACATGCTAGGTGACGGACGTGTGGGTGTGCACCTTAGAAATTATGACTCAGTTGATTTCGTGGAACTGTGTAGTCATCGAATCTGAGTATTTTTCATGTACCCTTCACATGTTGAGGAATTGAGTTGAGAGGAATGAGTGACTGGGAGAACTGAGTAATTGAGCATGCTGAATGACATTTAATACTCCGAGAGCATGCATATGACTTTATTATTGTGTTGCATTACAGTTGGCACACATAATATACATATAGATATAGTGATGTATCATTCTTCATATAAGTCACACTTGGCATATTCCATCCTCATTGAACTTAAACTGTTAAACTAGAAATCATGTCTATTTTTGCACCGTTTAAAATATGTATTTGGACTATATTTGTTGAGCTCGTCACAACTTTCAGCCCAAGGTTAGTCTTGTTACTTGTTGAGTACATTGGGTTAGTTGTACTCATATTATACTCTACACTTCATGTGCAGATCTAGGTACTTCCGGGTACGGCGGCTGCTAGCTTTGGAGCTTTATCTATTGGAGACTATCGAGGTAGCTGCCTTAGCGTTCGTAGACCTTGACGCTCCTTCTTTTTAGTTATTTGTACTGTTCTATATTTCTAGATAATGTTTTAGCAATCAGAGTATGTTGGCATTTAGATGCTCATGTACTCAGTGACACCCGAATTTTAGGGAAATTTGTATTGAGTCGTGGTATTTTTCTTATCAGTTATTTATGAGATTTTACTCTTAAGCTTATGTTATTATGTTTTCAAATTTAAAGATGCTTGGTTATTTGTGATTGTTGGCTTGCCTAGTATTGCGATAGGCGCCATCATGACATGTAAAATTTTGGATCGTGACAAGTTGGTATCAGAGCCTAGGTTACATAGGTCTCATGAGTCATGAGCATGTTTATTAAAGTTTTGCGGATCGATACAGAGACATTTGTACTTATCTTTGATAGGCTACCGGACTATTAGGAAAACATCACATTCTTGTTTTTTTTGTCGTGCGAATTTGTTGATTCCAGAAACTAAACTTCTATTTTTCTATTCTCTCACAGATAGTGAGGACACGTGCTACCGGATCGGACGGACGGCCACCAGTACCACCAACTAGGGCCATGAGTGGCTGGTGCAGCTAGGATGTGCCATGGTAGAGGACGAGGTGCAACTCGTATCACAGGTAGAGCAGCACTGGTAGATCCACATGTTGCTCCAGCTCAGGAGCAGATTCCAGATGTAGTTGACCTAGTGGGACTAGCTCAGGCACCAGTTGTGCCCATTGTGATTCCAAGCCTTCAGGAGGCTCTGGCCCAAATATTGACTGTTTGTACTAGCCTTGCTCAGGCGGTTTTAGTTCTAGCTGCACCAGCCACTTCTCAGGCTAGTAGAGGTGCTCAGACTCCCGCCGCCCGTGCTCCAAAGCAGGTGGTGCAGGGACATCAGACATCGAGAGTACTACCAGCCCAGTTGATTGCAGTTGCTTAGGCCCAGGTAGGTCCCACTATGAGTAACGAGGAGCAGAAGAGACTATAGAGGTTTGGGAGGCTCAAGCCTCCATCATTTAGTGGGGTTGAGTCAGAGGATGCTCAGGACTTCTTGGATAGGTTCCACTAGATTCTACGCACGGCGGGTATTCTAAAGACTAGTGGGGTCCCATTTACTACTTTTCAGCTGTTGAGGGCGGCCTTCAGATGGTGGGAGGCCTATGAGCAGAGCAGGACAGCCGGTGCTACAGAACATTCATGGCACGAGTTCTCCATTCTCTTTTTGGAGAAGTTTGTGCCACCGATCCGCAGGGAGGAGTTGTGTAGAAAGTTCGAGTAGCTATGCCAGGAGGGTATGTCCGTGACCCACTACGATATGAGATTTTTAGAGTTGTCTCGTCACGCGATCTAGTTGGTTCACACACAGAGGGAGAGTATTAAGAGGTTCATTGATGGCCTCAACTATGGACTGCGCTTTGTTATGACTCGGGAGATTGCATCGGGTACTAGGTCCGACGAGGTTGTTGATATTGCTTGGCAGCTAGAGCAGGTCCGTATTTAGAAGTGTGAGGAGAGGGAGGCCAAGAGGCATCGTGGTTTGGATGGTTTAAGAGGTGTTTCTTCTAGAGGGCAGTCCTACCCTTGCACGAGTCATCCTTATAGGCCCACTCAGATGGCTCGTCCAGTCCGTCGTGGTGCATCAGCTAGCCATGGTTAATATAGTGCACGTTCGAGTCAGTCATCTCTCAGTGCCCTCCCACCTCGGAGTTCATCCCGTGCTCCATCTATTCAGGGTTCATATGTACCAGGTTCTTCTAGTAGTTATTCTTGTTTTCGGGGTCAGATTCAGTCCCCACCACCATCTGGAAGTTGCTTCGAGTGCGGGGAGTTTGGACATGTGTAGAGGCAGTGTCCCCATCGCCTTGGAGGTCTAGTTCAGCAGAGGGGCCAGTCTATGACTTCTGCACCAGTTACTTCACCACCCGCCTAGCTAGCTCGAGGTGGGGCTCAGGCAGGTAGAGGTCTCCCTATAGGGGAGGCCGATCATGTGGCGGTCAGGCTCGATTCTATTCTATTCCTGTCAGGCCAGATGTTGTTTCTTCAGACGCCGTGATCACAGGTATTATTTTAGTGTGCCACAGAGATGCTTCCACATTATTTGAACCTAGTTCCATTTATTCATATGTATCATCCTATTTTACTCGTTATTTGGATATGCCACGTGAGTTCTTAGTTTCACCTGTTCATCTATCTACGCTGTGGGCAATACTATTATTGTAGACCGTGTGTAGCGGTCGTGTGTGGTGACCATTGGAGGCTTGGAGACTATAGTTGATCTCTTATTGCTTAGTATGCTTGATTTTGATGTCATTCTAGGTATGGATTGGTTGTCCCCATGTCATCATATTCTGGATTGTCACGCTAAGACCGTGATGTTGGCGATACCGGGGTTGCCGAGGATCGAATAGAGAGGTTCTCTAGATTATGTTCCCAGCAGTGTGATTTTATATCTGAAGGCCTAATGGATGGTTGGGAAAGGGTGTTTGTCATATTTGGCCTTTGTGAGGGATGTTAATGTTGATACTCCTACTATTGATTTTGTTCCGGTAGTGCGAGACTTTCCTGATATGTTTCCTGCAAACCTACTAGACATGCTACCTGACTGGGATATTGATTTTGGTATTGACCTAGTGTCGGACACTCAATCCATTTTTGTTCCTCCGTATTGTATAGCACCAGCAGAGTTGAAGGAATTGAAAGAGCAGCTTCAGGAGTTTCTTGATAAGGAGTTCATTAGCCCTAGTGTGTCGCCTTGGGGTGCACCGGTTCTGTTTATGAAGAAGAGGGATTGTATTATGTGGATGTGCATCGACTATAGGAAGTTGAACAAAGTTACAATCAAGAACAAGTATCCTTTGTCGCGCATTGATGATTTATTTGACAAGTTTCAGGGAGCTAGAGTGTTCTCTAAGATTGATTTGAGGTCTAGGTATCACCAATTAAAGATTCGGGACTTAGATATTCTAAAGATGGCATTCAGGACTCGCTATGGTCACTATGGGTTTCTTATGATGTCTTTTGGACTGAGCAACACCCCAACAACATTTATGCATCTGATGAACAGTGTATTCTAGCCATATCTAGATTCGTTTATCATAGTATTTATTAATGATATCCTAGTACACTCATGTATCCAGGAAGAGTATGCACAACATTTGAGGATTGTACTACAGAGGTTGAGGGAGGAGAATATCTATGCCAAGTTCTCCAAGAGTGAGTTTTGGCTCATTTAGGTGGTGTTCTTGGGGAATGTGGTGTCCAATGAGGGGTGTAAGGTGGATCCAAAGAAGATAGAGGCAGTTTAGAGTTTGCCCAGACCGTCTTCAGCTACTGAGATTCGGGGTTTTCTCGGCTTGGCTGTATATTATTGCTTTGTGGAGGATTTCTCGTCCATTGCAGTGCCTTCGAACAGGTGGACCCAGAAGGGTGTTCCATTCAGTTGGTCAGATGAGTGTGAGGATAGCTTTCAGAAGCTCTAGACTGCCTTGACCATAGCTCCAGTTCTAGTTTTTCCTTCGGCATCGGGTTCTTATACAGTGTGTTGTGATGCTTCTCAGATTGGTATTGGGTGTGTCTTGATACAGGAGGGTAGAGTGATTGTTTATGCTTCATACCAGTTGAAGACTAATGAGAAGAACTACCATGTTCATAATTTGGAGTTTGCAACCATCATTCATGCATTGAAGATTCGGAGACATTATCTCTACGGTGTATCTTGTGATGTATTTATGGATCATCGGAGTCTCCAGCACTTGTTCAAACAAAAAGATCTAAATTTGAGGCAGCGAATATGGTGGAGCTGCTAAAGGACTATGATATTACAATTTTATATTATCCTGGGAAGGCCAATGTGGTAGCCGATGCCTTGAGTAAAAAGGCGGTGAGTATGGATTTTATTCCGGTAGGTGAGAGACCGCTTGCATCAGATGTTCAGGCCTTGGCCAATCAGTTCGTGAGGTTAGATGTTTCGTAGCCTAGTCGGGTTCTAGCTTGTGTGATTTTTCGGTCTTCCTTATATAATCGCATCAGAAAGAGTCAGTATGATAACCCCCATTTTCTTGTCCTTAAGGACACGTTTCAGCACAATGATGCCAGGGAGGTTACTATTGGGAATGATGGGGTGTTGTAGATATAGGGTCAAATTTGTGTGCACAATGTAGATGGGCTACGTGAGTTGATTCTTGAGGATGCCCACAGTTTGCGGTACTCCATTCATCCGGGTGCCGCGACGATGTATCAGGACTTGAGGTAGGACTATTGGTGGAGGAGGATGAAGAAAGATATAGTGAGGTTTGTAGCTTGGTGCCTAAATCGTCAACAGGTGAAGTACGAGCACCAGAGGATGGACGGATTGCTTTAGAGGCTTGAGATTCCGAAGTGTAAATGGGAGCGTATTACCATGGACTTCATAGTTGGGTTCCCACGGACTTCGAGGAAGTTTGATGCTACTTGGGTGATTGTGGACTGGTTGACCAAGTCCGCACATTTTATTCTAGTTGGGCGCGAGATTGTTCGCCTTCACGGTGTGCCACTGTCCATCATTTCAGATAGGGCACACAGTTTGCATCGCAGTTTTGGAGAGCAATGCAATGAGAGTTAGGCACACAGGTTAAGTTGAGTACAACATTCCACCCTCAGATGGATGGGTAGTCCGAGCTCACTATTCAGATATTAAAGGATATGCTACGCACTTTTGTCATGGATTTCGGGGGTTCTTGGGATCAGTTTCTACCGCTCGCAAAGTTTTCCTACAACAACAGCTACCAATCTAGCATTCAGATGGTTCTATATAAGGCTTTGTATGGGAGTCGGTGTCGGTCTACGGTGGGTTGGTTTGAGCCTGGTGAGGCTAGGCTATTGGGTACTAACTTGGTTCAGGATGCTTTGGACAAAGTTAAGTTGATTCAGGATTGGCTTCACACGGTGCAGTCTAGACAGAAGAGCTACACTAATCGGAAGATTCGTGATGTTGCTTACTTGGTGGGGAAGAAGGTATTGCTCAAGGTTTCACCCATGAAGGGCGTTATGAGGTTCGAAAAGAAGGGCAAGTATAGCCCTTGGTATATTAGACCTTTTGAGGTGCTTAAGAGGATTGGGATGTGTCTTACAAGCTTGAATTACTGCCTAGTCTATCGAGTATTCATCCAGTGTTTCATGTTTCCATGCTCCAGAAGTATTTCGACGATCTTTGTCTTGTTTTGGACTTCAGCACGGTTCAGTTGGATGGTGATTTGACTTATGATGTGGAGCCGGTGGCCATTTTGGACCGACATGTTCGAAAATTGAGGTCAAAGAATATAGTTTCAGTGAGGTGCAGTAGACAGGTCAGCCAATCGAGGAGGCTACTCGGAAGACCGAGATGGAGATGTGAAATAGATATCCACACCTATTTGAGACTCGAGGTGTGATTCTAGACCCATTCGAGGACGAACGTTTGTTTAAGAGAGGGGGAGAATGTAACGACCCGGCCTATCGTTTTGAGTATTATAGCCTCGTTCCCTAATTTATTGCTCATATTGTGCTCATTTACTGTTATGTGACTTGCTAGGGTGGTTAGTTTGGTTCTGGGGATGTTTCGAAATGAATTGGGACACATAGTCCCAAGGTTGGAAGCCTAAATTGAAAGAGTTAACCGGATATTCACTTGTGTGTAAATGACCCCGGAATGGAGTTTTTATGGTTCTAATAGCTCCGTAGGGTGATTTTGAACTTAAGAGTGTGTCCGATATTTTATTTGGAGGTCCATAGGTAATTTTGGCTTGAATTGGCGATATATGAAAAACTTTGGAGAGTTGAGAAGTTTGACCGAGGGTTGATTTTGTTGTTACCGGGCTCAAATTTTGGTTTCGAGAGTCGGAAAAGGTCTGTTGTGTCATTTATAACTTGTGTGCAAAATTTGGGGTCAATCGGAATTGGTTTGGTATGTTTCAGCATTAGTTTTGGAAGTTAGAAGTTCATAAGTTCAATAAGCTTGAATCGATGCACGATTCGTGATTTTAGTTTTGTTTGATGTGATTTGAGCTTCAAGCAAAGTCGTATGATGTTTTAGTACTTGTTGGTATGTTTGGTTGAGGTCTCGAGAGCGTCGGGTGAGTTTTGGGTTGATTACGGATTGAATTTGGCCTTGTAGAGCTACAAATATATGGTGTCTGGTTTCCTTATACGCGTTCGCGAGAGGGGTTTTGCGTTCATGAATGGAATCTAGGAGGCTGGAGAAGTTTTCCCTTTGCGTTCGCGAGTAGAGGGAGGCATTCCCGAAGGCTTGGTGAGGTTGTGCATCGCGATCGCGAGCACGGAGCCACGTTCGCGGCGAAGAGAGGCAGGCTGGGGGGACTTCATGCATTAGACCTACGCGTTTGTGATTATGGATTCGCGTTCGCAAAGTATGGGGTCGTTTTTTCATCGCCTTCGCGTAAGAGAAACTTTTGGCAGTTACGTTCGCAAAGAAGGGACTCTGGGCAGTAGTGTTAAATATCAAAATCGAGTGTTTGAACCCATTTTTCATATTTTGAGCTAGAGACCTCGGATTTGGGAGATTCTTGAACGGAATTTCAAGGAGTTGATTGGGGTAAGTGATTCTAACTCGGATTCGGTTATTATACATGAATATATCATTGCTTTTACCGTTTTATTAGTGTTTTGGTTTAGAAAAATTGGGAAAAATTATAAAAACTTCATAGGCTTTAATTGAAGGATTTGAAGGTCGAGTTGTGATCGGAATTGAGTAATTTTGGTATGGTTGAACTTGTGGTTGAATGGGTGTTCGGATTTTATTAATTCTGTCGGATTTTGAGACGTTAGCCTGGGGTTGAATTTTTTTAGTTGACCTTTTGACTTTTGTTAAAGAACTTAGCATTATCATATGGAATTGATTCCTATAGCTTGTGTTGATTGTATCGAGTTGTTTGTGGCTAGATCCGAGTGGTTTGGAGGTTGATTCACGAAGTAAGGTCTTGTTAGAGTAGAGATTTTCACGGTTTGAGGTAAGTAACACTTCTAAACTTGGTTCTTAGTGTATGAATTCTTGAATTACATGTTATGTGATTTGTATTGAGGCGACGCATATGCTAGGTGATGGGCGTGTGGGCGTGCACCATAGAAATTTTGACTCAGTCGATTTCGTGGAACTGTGTAGTAATCTAATCTGAGTATTATTCGTGTACTCTTCACGTGTTAGAGGAATTGAGATGTGATTCATATTAGAAATCATGCTTAGGCTATATGCTAGTATTGTTGGGACCCACAGAGGTCATGTTGTTGTTGAATTACTTGCTTAATTTGTAATTATGTACTCATTTATATCTATCATTTGCATATCATATCTCTATCTCTGTTGCCATTTATTGATACATCATATTATCAAAGTTTGGGCTGATTGTCATGAGATTTGTGAACCCGAGAGACTGAAGAGATTGATGACTGAGTGGGGCCGAGGGCCTGATTGTAAGTGATATTTATTTCGGGCTGCACGCCGCAATAGGATTTATTGATTCATGCCATGATATGCTTATTTTAGAGCTTGGGCAGGATCCGCCCCTCCAGAGTCTGACATACCAGCAGTGAGTGCAGGTACCTACTGAGCGCGAGTGCCGAGCGATTGGGAGGAATGAGTGATTGAGAGGACTGAGTGATTGGGATAACTGAGTGATTGAGCATGCTGAGTGAGATTTAATACTCTGAGAGCATGCATATGACTTTATCACTGTGTTGCATTACGGTTGGCATGCATAATTGACATGTAGATATAGTGATGTATAATTCTTCATATGAGTCACACTTGGCATATTTTATCCGCATTGAACTTAAATTGTTAAACTTGAAAGCATGTCTACATTTATGTATTGTTTAAAATATATATTTGGACTGTATTTGTTGAGCTCGTCACTGCTTTCAGCCCAAGGTTAGTCTTGTTACTTATTGAGTACATTGGGCCAGTTGTACTCATACTACACTCTGCACTTCGTGTGCAGATCCAAGTACTTCCGGGTACGACGGTTGCTAGCTTTGGAGCTTTATCAGTTGGAGACTATCGAGGTAGCTTCCTTAGCATCTGCATACTTTGACTCTCCTTTTTTTAGGTATTTGTACCGTTCTATCTTTTTGGACAGTGTTTTAGCAGTTAGACTATATTGTCATTTAGATACTCATGTACTCAGTTACACCTGAATTTTGGAGGATTTTGTATTGCGTCACGGTATTTTTCCTTTTCAGTTATTTATGAGATTTTACTCTTAAGCTTATGTTATTATGTTTTCAAATTTAGAGATGCGTGGTTATTTGTCATTGTCGTCTTGCCTAGTATTGTGATAGGCTCCATCACGACATGTGAGATTTTAGGTCGTGACATAACAATAACTAGAGATAAGCCAAAGTGAAGATAGGCATAATAGTAAAGAAAAAAGAGCTGGCAGTAAGCTCTCTGTGTGTGATGTTGTTGACAAAAGAGATGGAGCACTGCATTTTTGAAGGTGGTTGTATGTTTTGTGCCCTCTGAGATGTCCAGTAATGAGTCTCAACAATGTGCCCATGTAATGTATGATCAATAGCACTGATGTAAGCATGTTGATCTGCTAGTGGCTATGACCAGGTGTGGTGATTTCTGCTTCTCTGTGTCGTATTGGTCATATGGGAGCTGTTGATTGTTGTAGCATAGGGGACAACTAGGTTTGGGCCCCTAGATTTGTCCCCAAGGAATCTATCAGTCATGGATGATTATTTGTGTGGATCAAAGTGGCACGTTCAGAATGAAAGGCCTAGATAAATTGGTACACTTTCAATAGACTAAGCATCTGGAATGTTGATACCACGCACTAAAAGTGCAACAATGATCTAAGCATGTCCAGTGTACCTGCAAAAATCAACAAACATGTTAGAAGTAAAGGATCACCCTTGCTTTTCTCCCATGGAAAAGTGACATGGTAATGTTCTTTCTTGTCTTGGATTCTGCAGTCAGTTATGATTGTGTGGGACTGCTGCAAGCTCTGGTCATTTCTGTCCTTATTCCTGTGAGTGTGAGACTCTACTCTCAGGTTCTTGTGGATTCATGTGGTTTTGGATGTGAGTTAAAGCTGGGGAGATGAGAATGAAGTTCTTGAGGGTGAACAAGTAATGGCTGACAACATTTTTGAAGGAAAGTTTGATCTGATTCACTGTTCTGGGGAGTGAGCTGCTACTTTTTTGGCTTCCTGTTGTGGTTTTTGGACTGAGTAGTTGAATATTTATATGTGTGTTCCACCTGCAGTTCATTAGGTGAAGCTGATTTAAATGTGAATCTCCTTCTATGATCTTTGTTCTGATCCTTAAGTGAAAATGTCCATGTATGGCAGTCCAGGGGTGATTTGCCTTGAACCATTGATGCACCCCCGGTAGAATAAACATTACAAATGTTAATACCACACACGGAGAGGATATCAAATGGATTAGCATGTATATGATGTGTTACCTGCAAAAAAGAAAACAGAGTTAGAGGAAAACTAGGCATTTCTGCCCTTTTCCTTGATTCCATACTCAGTTTCAAGTTTTTGAACTATTGCACTCATGTTCTTGTGCTTTTTGAGGCACGAGATAAGATGATATAGGTTATTGGTAAGGATATGGAACTGGTTAACCCCTACATCCAAGTTCTTATTTTTTTCTGAGACCTGGAGTGGGCTATTGGCAGGGAGCTGATTCTTTGAAGGTGATGAATGGTTGATATGAGTGTAAGTAAGTGGTGTTGGGATGGAGTATTGAGGGTGTGTCTGTTGAGGTGTTGTTGTTGGAGGTATAGGTGAACAAAGAGTTGATGTTGCGAAATGATGTTTCAAGGGTGATATGTGGAGGTTATGTGTGAGGTGTAGGAGGATTGATAAGATGGTGGTTGGTTGACATTGTTGGTCCCTATCTCTCCCCTGTGATGGTGTTGCTTATAGTAATACAGGTTAACAAAGGTGCTCTTGTGTGAGTATTAAGGTGTTCTTGGTGGGTAATAGATGGTGTTCAACAGGAAGATTAACAACGCATGTCCAGCTGCTTTGATGAATTTCCAACAGAATGAGTGTTGCACTCTATTTTGCACGAGTCAAAACAAGGATGCAACTAGTGGTTTCCCTGTTGATGATAAAAGAGAGTCGCCACCTAATATTTAAAGGTATACTAGGGTACCTATTTAATTTTAAATCATGATCCTATTAGTGTGCTAACCAGTGAGATTTGGGTAAGGGTTCTTGTTCTTCTAATGGGAAGGTGTTAAGCATCCCCTAGAATCTACCTAAGGTAGCTCTATAGGACTTAGACTAGGTTTGAAAAATTAAATATCTATATTCTACTTAGTGCTTAAAAATGTATGCATTACCTTATGTCATGTTTTAAACTATATCATTTAAAATATGAAGTATATATATACTTTAAAAAGAGAGAGTATAAGTTTATATAAAATAAAGTCCCTTGAAATGTCTATGTAATTGGAAAAAGTTTTGGAAATATGTTTATAATGCTAATACTTGCTAATTTTGTGAATATGTGGTTAAGTTTAAAATACTTGATTTTTGAAATAAGGTGGCTATTTGTGTAAAACAAGGACTATTAAGGAAATGAGTTTAGATATACCTTAGAAATTGATTTCAAATCTTATACCCAAGTCCTGAAGAAAAATCGCTTGAGGATCTTTGATTTGCAGTTGTGTTCGTTTGGTTTATAGAAAACCCAACTTAGAAATTATTTTTCTGATTGTGGATTTTAGAAAGAGAGATTGTCGACCTTGCAAATATGTTTTAGTTCTCAAATGGCTTCATGAAGATAGTTAGTACGAGTGAGAATCGAAACTGGATAATAGTTATAATTAACAAATTGAAGTTATGTAACTACTAAAGAGATAGTACTTCTTTTATTTTACCTGTAGTTTTAGGGTTGCCTAGGTTTCTTAGAATAATTCCGAGAGATAAAAGAAAATTATTCACTCAAATATTATCAGTGTTATATACACAAAGGTAGCAACATATTATGTAAAGCAATAAAAGAAGGGAATGGACTCACGATTTGGGCCTGAAGGAAGTTAGGCCCAGCGGACAGCGAACAAGCAACAGTAGCTTCAACGGCTCCAGATTTAAGGTAGAACTTGGGCCTGAGTCTTGAGAACTCAGTAGGCCAAGTTCGGTCACATGTGTAAAAATAAACAAAAATACATTAGATATATGGCCCAATATAACACTTAAACACAAATGATATCAATGCGAGGCCCAAGACAGAACTATAACAAGCATTAATAACTAGGAATACAAATAAAACTAGCGTGAAGTCAAAACAGAGTAAAGAAAATTACAGTGAAGCATTTTCTTTCATTTAACACTAACCCTAAAGTGATTAGAAAATGCCAATGATTAAGGGATTAAGGTAAAATTTTATTCATGGCCAAGACACCCTGTGGATCTCTGGCACTTCAAAGTTCACAAGGGTTTCAGGGACCCCGAGCAGTACTTGTGTCAGGGAGAGTATCTCAACCACAAACTAAATCTTGTTTCTAAATACCCTTAACCACTCACACTTACTCTTTCCTATAGGTTTAAGTGCCAATGAAGCATTGTAAGTTTCAATACAACAGTAACAACAATATACAAGTTTAAACATATGAACTTCTTATAGGAACTATTTAGAGTGTAACAAATAACACTAGGGAGATTATAGCCCAGACACAAGTGTATGATACACTGTCAAACATGCTCAATAGTACTCAAACAATTCAGTTACAAGTGCATACAAATGATAAGAATATTAACAGGCTATTTTAGGAACTCAAACAATTAAGTCATGTGATTTGAGGGATAGAGAATATACATGTACATTAACCTTACTAATCCTATTGGCAAATTCTTACTTATGGAAATTCTTAACTGCAGTCATATATTTTATCTATGTCCACACTTAGTGAAAGTCTAAACATAGGTTAACACTTTATTTCTCACTGAGTATAGGAGTTAACAGTCCATTTCAGAATCCTTAAGGAATATCAACATGGATACTTAAGCAAACAAATTGGCCCTTACTTAAACAAATATCATGATCTCTAAAGAAATCTCTCATTCATACAAGGACCATTAGAAGTTAATGCATAGTCTTACACTCAAACAGGATAGATAAGCATCAGAGGATCTCTCCTAAGTTTATAAGTGAATTACAGTTAACTTATATGAACTTTAGTAAGGTTCAATGATGATGGAGGTACACGCATGAACATGTAAGACAAACAGAGGCCTATTTTAAACACGAGTGAGTGCAGAATCCTCAAGAGATGGTATTCAAATATATACATGAGACATTCCCATCAGATTTTAACATTACAAAAATGATTGAGCACTAAACAATATGGGATCAAGCTAACAGTGTCATTATGGTAGTTTAGAATAGTGAGAGTTTTATGTTAAGTGACCATGGTTCAAGTTAAATGTATTATTCTAATGTGATGAAGTTCAATGAAAACAACTCAACAAATAGTACTCAACCATAACAAATGCAACTCAATCTAACTTCTAGGCATGGCTTAAGCTAGGTGGATAGCAACAGACAAAATTAACTACAAAGATTTAGTAGAAGTTAGTCTAGTTACTTTAAAGCACTATTTTATACAATTGGAGTTACAGGTATGATCAAACAGTTATGCAAGTTAGAAAACCTTTACAAATAGCATCTCAAGAAATCTTAGAATCAATAGATACACATGTGAAGAAAGAAAACAACTCAAGCAACTGATATGCTTCAACTAAGATGCCAGCCTTATACTTCATATTCATTTAGTTTATTTTATCAGGCAAAGGCTTCAAGTGAATGATATGTGTGATACTAAGGCAGAATCAGTGTGACAGACATGAAGATTACAGCAAAACATCAAGTAAGTCTATAGTCGGAACACATGTAGAAGGTCATTAAGGCCTATATAGCCAATTATAGAAGCCTAATCACACAGATGGTTCAATCCACAGCAATACTCACCCAGGTCACACAATAAACGATTAGTATTGACTTGAATTACACAATACTAAAACATAACAGTCGACCACAAACTGATAACAACTCATCATGAACAGAGACAATCAATTATAAACTAATGAAAAATATTATAAACAGAGATAATCAATAGACAATAATAGGGTAGGCATGATTTCTGTCACAACCCAAAATCCACTGAAGGTCGTGATGACGCCTAACATCACCGTCAGCAAGCCAACGGTGATTGAACAACTTAATTACCCATTTTTGTATTTTGAAATCATAATTTTGCTTAATTAAATAGTATGAAATAGATTTTTGTAGAGTAAGTGATAATATTTACTCAATTACAATAACGAACAACCCGTAGTAACCCCCAAAACCCAGTGTCACAAGTGCATGAGCATTTTTCTAAGGAATATAATAATAATACAACATATGTCTCGAATGCAATAAGACAGAATAAAATAAATGGTACAATGAAGACTCGGTGGACTGCGATGCGTAGCCCGAAATGCAACTCGCATAAAGTCTCCTCAACATGTGTGCCTATGCGCCAAGAAGATCATCAATGAACCTGTCAGATCCTGCACATTTAGTGCAGAAGTGCAACATGAGTGCATAAATATATGCGTACCCAGTAAGTATCTAGTCTAACTCCGGAGAAGTAGTGATGAGGGATCGACGTCGACACTTACTACAGGTCCAAATAATTATTATGATAATTCATAATAGGTATGAAGTGTACAACTATAGTGAAGTAAATCTGAAATCCCATAATTTTTCAATTCATTCCCTTTAAAGCATAAATTTTCTCAATCTTGTATTCTTCCTTAATATCTCAGAACATGCCAAGTGTCAATACCAAATAAATAAGAAATACCATAAAATGTTGGGCATCAGTAGAAATTTTAGCTCGTGAATATTCAGACTACTAGTGATATAACGCATGATTCTGCCGAGGTCGTTCGGCCTGATCCAGAATAATGTATACAATGCCGAGGGTCGAGCGGCACGAACCTTAGATGCATCTATATACTGCCGAGATGTTTGTCCCGCTTCACAAGAAAAGGAAGGAAGTTACTGAATTACGAGACACGTGTTTACAATCCAGCATATGAGCATAAAATGAATATAATATTTACCATTTCTCAAATAACTCGTTCAGAACTCAAAGTGTTAAGGCTTGACCTAGTGTGCATATATCTATTTCTAAATCAATTTCATTTATAAATTCAATTAATTAAGCCAGCGAAATGACTTCAAATAATTCTAATATTACATGATAAGATCCTAAGTCTACCCGGAGATAAACATGCTTTAGCTACGTACGGACTCCCGTCACCTCATGCGTACGTAGCACGCACAACTAGTTTCACATAACCATAAATATCACGTAGGGGTGGTTTCCCCCTCACAGGGTGAGACAGGAGACTTACCTCACTCCAAAGTTCTATAACCGGCTCCAAAGCTACTCTAACACCTCGAACTAAAGCCCGTCGATCCAAAACTAGTCAAACAACGTGCAAACCAATCCAAATATACCTCAATAATAATTTAACAATTTATAGTGATTCCCAATTCTGCTCAAAAATCCAACAATGCCAACCCTCGGGCCAACGTGTCCGTATTCCAAAAATCTTCGAAAATAAACTTTACACATAACACCTTGAACTCAATTATACAATTTATACCTAATTTCATGTCCAATTTCGGGGTCAAAATCCAAATATAACAATGTATTTAACTCACAATGTGAAGAGAGCACTTACCCCATAATAGTTGATGAAGATGGGAATTCAAAATTGCACCAAAATCAGCTCACATGGGTGAAATGTAGTGAAATTGAGACAAACCCTCATTTTAAAGAAACACACTGCCCAGCACAACCTTCGCACATGCGATCCAATAGCCGCTCTTGTAGCTCCGCACCTGCGAAAACTCAATCGCAGGTGTGGCTCTAACTCAACCCAGCAACCTCCACTTTTTCGGCCCAAATAGCACTTCTGCGGACAACAAGCGCTTCTGCGCTCGCGCACCTGCGTGCCAAAGTCCGCTCCTACAGCCCCAGGCTTTCTTGGCCAATTCCGCTTCTACGATCTCCCTTCCGCATATGCGGCTTCAAAGGTGCGGACATTTCCTCACACTTACATTCCTGCTCAGCTCGCCCAGAACCGCTTCTGCGACCCTCTTGGCCGCTTCTGCGGCTCCGCACCTGCGGCCAAAATCTCGCAGGTGCGGTTACACCAGATGTCAGCTGCTTCAGGATTTCTCCCAAGTCCAAATTTGATCCGTTTTTAATCTGATTCGCACCCGAGGCCCCCAAGACCCCGTCCAAACACATCAACACATCCCAAAGTATAATATGAACTTAGTCGAGGCCTTAATTCATGTCAAACAACATCAAAATCATGGATCGCGCCTCGAATCAAACTTTTAAATTTCCAAATTTTCCAATTCTATATCTTGTGCCGAAACATATCAAATCAATCCAGAATGACTTCGAATTTCACAAACAGGTCATAAATGACATAACAAAACTATTCCAAGGCTCGGAATCCGAAACAGACATCGATAACATTAAAATCCACTTCAAGTCAAACTTAGTAATTTCTTAAACTTTTAAAATACCAACCTTCCTTAATAAGTACCGAAATGCTCCCGGGTGATCCGATACTCAACCCGAACATACGCCAAAGTCCGAAATCATCATATAAACCTATTGGAACCTTTAAATCCCGATTCTGAGGTTGTTTACTCATAAGTCACACCTTAGTCAATTCTTCCAACTTAAAGCTTCCGAAATTAGAATTTGCTTTCCAAATCAATCCCGAAATTCGATTCCAACCTCACGTACAAGTCATAATACTTGAAGTTAAGCTACTCAAGGCCTCAAACTGCCGAACGACGTGCTAGAGCTCAAAACGACCGGTCGGGTTGTTACAGTTTCAATTAAAAAAAAATAAAAAAGAGAAAAGGTCAAAGTACACTGACCTTCCTTTGATCAGCAAATTAAAGAATGATTTTCTTAGACATTAGGAATCAAAACTTAAACCTCAACCAGTGTAAACTCCGAACCGGAAAGAGAAAAGAAATCAAAACTTAGTTAAGAACCCTAGCCTTTGATTTTTCTACTTAGTATTGTAGGTGCAGTTAATGATACTTCTGAAGTTAGGTCGTGTTGGTAAGGGCATTGAAGGCTTCCTTTTATAGAGGCATTCAATGCCTTAGGTTTCAATAGATTCAAAACGACAGTAGAAGATGACTGAGAGTTGATAATGCAAGCAATATCGAGTGAAATCAGAGAAGAATAGAGGTGAAAGCAGTAGGTATTTTACCTAAGATGGGTCAATTGACCGTTGAAGGCAAGAACCATCGGATTAAAAACCCAATGTCCAAAGTTCATTACATTTGACCTCTGGACCTCGAATAACCATGATGATGTTCAGAGATATGCTCATGCATGCTTTGATATAACAAGCATAAGAGAAATTTGGAGATTTGATGTTGCATCTTTGAGTCTAGGGTTTCAGATTAGGGATTTGAATTTCAAGTGATAAAATGGGAATGAAATCGGCAGGATTCGCGGTTATAAGGGCAATAAGGATGATTTACTGGTTGATTCATGACCTTGCACGAATTTGTGCAAGGTTTGTGATTGATTTGTTTGTGAAAGTTGAGAGAATAGAAAGAGAAGGGGAAAGGGCGGGACGCCGAGTCAACAGAGAATGATTAGAGTTTTTTGGGTAGGTTAGGCCGTCTCTAAGAGTTAAGAAGGATAGGAGCAATCTGGGCCGTTGGATATTTAGATCAACGGCCTTGATAATTCAGGGATTAAAGGTTTAAAATGAGAAAAATTAGTGATCGTTGGATTCTTGTAATCCAACAGTTAAGATAAAACACAATGAGGCGTTAAAATTAAAGGAAAAATGAGATGAAATATGGGTCGTTGATCAAATGAATTAACGACTCAGATGGAATGTATTTCTTGTGTGAGTGGTGGAGACGGCAGACGTAGCACGAATTCATTGGCTCAATGGAGATGGCTCAAATCATTAAGGTGGAATGGAAGGGGTGGACCTGGACCGGGTCATATGGATTTGGTCCGCTATTTTGGGCTGAAATTAATTTAACAAATAGCGATATTGTATTTAATTGTGCAATTGTATTTGTAGCCTTTTTGTCTTTAACCTTTTTAGAATTAATTTAAATAGACTTAATTAATTTTAATAAAATGTAGTAGAAATTATAATCATCGAACATACTACTAATTACTATAATTAGTTAATTAATTATCAAAATATCTTACTTTCCTATTTGTGACACTAATTTTGAATTACTTTGAAATAGTAGGCTAATTTACAAAAATTAAGAAATAACTTATTAAATTAATTATAAACCTATGTAATAAAAATAAAATTTATTTTAATTGTTTCAAAAAATAGTAAGAGTAATATGTTTATAATTATATAATACTAAATTATTAATTTAACACCATTAATTGCTTAATTTATATAAAAATAGGTATTATTAATTAGAAAATATTTTCAACATATTTATTGGAAATCAATAAGTATAAATAAATTAACTTTATAAAGGAGGGTCAAAATTGATCGTCAACAATGAGCTTAAAAGAAGCTAATATCACACATTGGATTTCCATCAAAGCTTTGAGCATCTTCATATACCTACAAAACAGAAGATTAGGTTAGCTAAAATCTTATGTGGATTCCTGGTGAACCACATGCTACATTGGCCAGAGTCTGTAGAGACCATGAAGTTGACTTGGCCAATAAAGTCAGCTCCCAAATATTTCTGATAGTCAACCATATCCATTAGAGGAGTTGGAACTTGAAGCTATATTTGGAAGAGGCTGGATTCTGCTTGTTTTCTTGTGCCTGAAGGATGGGTTCCCCAATTGGTCAAGAAACATTTAACCTCTAATGTGAGGGGGTAGGTCAAGTATGTTATAATAGTATGTCAATTGGGGAAGATCATGGCTAAGTTTGGAAAGTGAATCAATAGGGAAGTTGCTTCTTTGTAGACATGTGTGCATTTGTACTTTTACACATTATTGGCATAGATTCTGTAGCTTCTGCAATTGCATGACTATGGTCCATGGAGGTTCTGAAGTATTGTTGACCCAATGTACCAGTAGAGAAGAATCAACTTCCAGGTAAATTATGTTGAAACCATTATCAATGCACCACTTGACCCCAATAGTAGCTGCTTCTGTTTCTGCTAAATTATTGGTATCAACTCCAAGTGGACAGGCTATGGCATGAATAACTGACCTTGATAATCCCTTATAATGGCCCCTGCTCCAATCTTCAAGTGTTGGTGAGAGCATTATCGTCAGAGTTCACCTTCACAAGATTATTGTCAGTTTTCTCAGCAAGTGTGTAGAGTTCGTTCCAATTATGAGGCCATTTAAAGTATGGATAGTTGGATCAGAGAAGAAGAAGGATATCAGAGTGGATGGAGAACAAAACTTCGGACATGGATGATCTCATGCTTCCATACTTAGCACCACATCTATTTTCCCACAAATTCCTGCTGATGATAATAGGGATGGTATCCAGCAGTAATTTCTGCACTTCATTGTTGCTCTTCAACATCCACCATTTCATCAGAAGTAGTCTAAACAGTAGATCATTAATCTGAATTCCAAATATGCTTGCAAATTTCCTCCAAAACCGCTCTAACAAAGTATCATCTGCTGAAGATATGGTCGATTGACTCAGCTTGTGGCCTGATGCAACACACACATCTGGAGACTATATGCCTTCCAAATAACATTACTTTGTCATTTTTTGGGAGCTTATTTCTGTGGGCTCTCCATATACAAAAGGACCATTTGAATGGTATTTTCTTATACTATGTTTTGGTATTAAAGAAAAGGATCTGTTTCTTCTTTCTGATGACATTCCAAGCTGAAGCACATGTATTTCTTGTTGTATTAGGTGTCCATATGGCTTTGTTAGGGACTTGAGAGTTAAAATGGATTTGTGTTTGAAGGATTTGAGGGATCAGATGAGCTAGGATCAAAGCATTGAGTTTCTGAATGTCCAACTGTCTTGCATCCCAGAAATAGGAAACATTAACCTTATCAGGCCTTCCTCCTTCAGTTCTGAGATCAACTAATGGACCAGTACCCAACCAGTTGTCCCACCAAAAGTTGGAGCTGCCTGAATGAAGTCTCCAATGGACGTAATGCTCTGCTTCTTTTTAGTTAACCATCAGTCTCGTCCAAGCCTGATAATGACCAGTGTCCCACTTTTTGGAGATAGGATGTGATCTCTAGCAATATTTAGCCATCAAGAAACTGCTCCACAGGGACTGTTTGGTCCTAAAATTCCACTATTGCTTGAATTCCATACATTTTCACACATCTTGAATAGATCTAACCCCAATTCCTCCTTCATTTTGTGGATAAGACAACTTGCTCCATGAGGCCCAATGATACTTGTTTCTGTCTTTTCCTATACCCCAAAAGAATTGAGCAACCAATTTTTCAATTTACTTCATGACTGTTTTAGGAGGAGAAATTGCTGAGAGGAGGTGGATAAGAAGGGACTACAATACATGTTTGATTAGTGTGAACTTTCCTCCATATGAGAGTAGTTTGCCTTTCTAGTCTCTAATTCGGCTAACAATTTTGGAGATAAGACTCTTGAAGTGCATAATCCTCTTCCTACCAATGTAAAGTGGGCATCCCATATAGGTGATGAGAGAGTCTTTTTTAGTAAAACCTGTGATCTGTTAGATTATGTTGACACTATACTAAAAGACACAAGATGGGTCCATAAAATGACCCTTGCTTCTATTGATCTTCTGGCAAGATGTGTGCTCGTACTTACTCAAGATTGTCATGATTTTATTGAGGGAGTATCTGCTTCCTGAGGTGAAGATGATAATATCATCTACAAAGTTGAGGTGATTGATTTGAGGACCTCTTTTCTCTATGTAAAAACCATTAAAGAATTTGTTATGAGTGAGATTGTTAAGCATCCTGGAAAGGAGTTCAGCTCCAATGATGAACAAGGCTGAAGAAAGTGGATCACTTTAGTTTAGACCTCGTGTAGATTTGTAGAATCCATGCCCGGTGCCATTGACAATGACTGAATACCAGTTGTTGGACATGGTCCTCCAGACCATGTAAATAAACATTTCATAGAATCACATTCTTCTCAACATTATACAAGTCAAAGCCCATGAAAATCTGTCGTAAGCTTTGGCCATGTCAAGATTGATCACAACATTGTGCCTTGAATAATTTCTTGTGCTAACATGATATTCTCCGAGATGATCCTACCCTTCATAAATCCAGATTGGTTAGATGAAATGATCTTAGGAAGGATAGGTGCAAGTCTGGTATAGATGCGTTGAAGATGATTTTGTTAATAAAATTGTTCAAACTGATAGGTCTGAATTCTGTTAAGGAGTTAGGAAATTCCACCTTAGGAAGAAGGACCAGGAATGCATTTTTCATGAACCTAGGCATGGCACACCCTCGGAAATATGCCAGAACTATATTAAGCAAGTCACCTTTGATTATTTCCCTGCATGATTGGAAAGATATGCCATTCATTTCATCAAGGCCAACAGCACTATCAGGGTTCGTAAAGAAAACTACCATTCTGATTTCTTGCATGATAGGATCCCTGGTGATATCTTCATTGTCTTCTGAAGTGATCATGAAAGGAATGCATTTAAGGAGATCCTCTCTGATAGAACCACCGGTTTCAGTGATGAGGTCTTCAAAACATTCACATGCAGCTTCCCTAATAGAGTTATCCCCTTGTATCCAATCCCCATCCTTATTTTTGATTTTATGAATGTACAATTTTCTTCTTCTGAATGTACAATGTCCTTCTTCTGACTCTGATTAATCCATGAAAATATCTGGAGTTGGAATCACCCTACTTTAACCACTAGAGTTGGGTTTTCTATTTTAACATTGCTTCTTCAGTCTTTAGAAACTTTACATATTGAGCATGCAACTCATAGAGAAGGGTTTTGCCAGTTGGATCATTAGTATCTATCCATTTATTTTCAGCTTCTCGAACTTCTTGTTCAAACTCTTTTGGTTTTTGAAAGATGTCCCCAAATTATTCCTTAGACCAAATACTCAAACCTTTAGAAGTTGTTTTAAGTTTTTGGTGAAAACTCCACATTACATTGCTTGTGACCTGTGTAGACCAGATCTGTTAGACTAAAGGTTTGAAGGTTTGATTCTCCACCCAGCAGTTGAGAAACTTGAAGTACCTTTTTCTAATCTCTTGTCTTACATGTATCTCCATCAGAAGAGGTGAGTGGTTAGAGTTGGGCGAAGCTAGATGAATGATAGTGGTAGAAGCAAAGGAGGTTCGCCATTGATCATTGACTAAACCTCTGTCAAACAATATGTGTCCCTTCTTAGTTGCTGATGTATAGGTGATGTCTCCTCCTTTACCACCCAGAGAGGTTGAAGTTCTATAGCATTAATCAACTAATGGTCCTCTTTAGGAAGACTATATGTGAGATGGCATCAAGGTCCTATTGAATTCTAAGTGCCATTTCCTTCTTCTTTAATGCTCTTCTTTCTTTTTTTTTGACTAAGATTGTTTTCTTTTTTGGTTTTAGATTGAGACTCTTCCATGACCTGATATTTACCATTAGTTTTTCTTATCAGTTGTTCCTAAATTTCTTCCTCAGAGCTGAAAGTAGGCACATGCTCCTTATTAGCAGCATTATTGATGGTAACAGGGGTATAGGCCAACCTATGGTCAATCAATTGTGCAAAAGCACACTCATGCACAAATGAGGAACACCCCTCCCCCCCCTATTTGGATCCCCATTACTAGTTTCTATGATATTTTCCTGGCCAGTCTCCTTTCCTCCAAGAACTTAATTATTCAAATGAGATATATGTAGAATAGGAGATATAGGGGATTGATTCCAAGCACCAGAATCCACACTCCTCTCTGGAGTAACTGGAGGATTGTTATGGATCAATCCTGATTGTTGAGTGCCATTTTGATCAGCTTCTTTGGATGCAGCATGTTGATGTTGTGAGGTGGCCTATTTGGTTACATAAACTAGTTGTCGCATTTTTGGGGTTATTCTGTAAGACTCCTTTGAAATTTTTTCTTTTGTGTTTGCCATTTCATCTGTGAAGGGTTGGTCCCTGATGTCTAGTGTGTTATTTATTTTGATGCCCAACTTTTTGGTTCCTGTTTAGCTGATGGTATAAACTATTTTGCTTGTAGTGATCGCTATGATTCTGCTGCTTTGGTGGGTGTTGTGCTTCTATTGTGTTCCTCTCCTCCTGTTCTTGTTGTTCATTACCTAGAACAGCTTACTTCTTCTTTTATTGTTCATCATTGTTTGCATTTTCTGGGCATGTTTGGATTGAGTGGTCTAGGTGTCTGCAGTAGGAACAATAATCAGGTATACTCTCATATTGAATTTCCAGCCATTTGCCTTCCCCATTCTCATCTTGTTTTTCATCATATCCCAAACCACACATGGTGAGGCCTATCTTTGGTAAGAACAATATGCATTTTGACCTTGGCTACACTACCTCTAATTGTTTGGAATGAGGCCAAGTCCAAGAACAAAGCTTTGCCCACATGTGATAGAAATGGAGTAAGGATCTCCATGTAATAAAAATGCCAAGGCAATTCTGGGATAATGATCTAAATAGGTACAATTGGAGAATCTTCATTGTAATTAAAAGGGGGGGACCAAGCCTCCAGTTTCATCATTTGTCCTTGAATGTATATGTATTGCTTATTCCAAATTGCTGCATGATCATACTCATTATCTAAGTCAATATATGCAGTTCTGTAATTGAAGTGTGCAATCTTAACTCCACCTTTGAGCTCAGTTCGAGTGACAAAGCTCCTCCTAATGACTTCCATTCTGGGCATAGTATTAGAGATTTTCTAACCACAGTGTATTTACATCTACCAGCCAATGTCACCATGTAATCTTCTTTCTTGAAAATAACTGCAGTCATACCTTGTTTGATGGTGAGTTTTGGAGGTGTAAAGGCAATAAGTGTTCTTTCAGCTTCAAACCTTGCCCTTATTTTTGTGGCATAAGAGTGTGTGACTATGGAAGAAGGTGGTTCAGTAGAGTTTAAAGGTTTTCTGGATGGGTCTTTAGCTCCAGGTAGTTGAGGACCGTCATTACTGTTAATTGGGGGTTAATGAACCAATAACAGTAGGTGGTAAAGGAAGGCTGTTAGTGCTAGGTTGCTTGTGTTAGGGGATGGCTCCAGAGTTCTGTACTTTGGAGAGACTGTTGGTTGGATTTTGCTTCAATGTAGGCTGGTTTACTTGAGTTTTTGGATTGGCAGGCTTGTCAAAGTTGGAGGATACTTTAGGAACGGTGTTATTGTTTGGGTTAGGTAGGACTTTAGGATATGGCTGTGGTTGATCAGGATTGCTCATGTTTGCAACCTTTTATGGATTGTTAATAATAGAATTGTGATCATGTGGTGAAATAGATTCCTGAGCAATTTGATCTTTTCATAGGTGGGCATTAGCATTAAGATAAGCATTTATACTATTTTGGCAGGTAATACCTGAATTTGGATTGAAACGTAAAACCATCTGATTGATCATTGTGGTGCGTAGGGGAATTAGGCAAATTGCCTTTAGCCACAGGAAGCGCCTTCAATTAGTTTGGCATCACCTGATCATCAGTATTACCATCTACGACAACCACTTCCTACCTTGTAGAAGCGTTGTTGGGTATCTCCCCATGTTCCAAGGAAGCACCTCCAATAGCTGGACTTGCCTGAATTGGGCTAGAGTGGACATTGGCATTTTGTCGAACACCTGCTTGTCCATACTCTATAGCCTTCGAGTCCAAAATTGAAGCAATTGGTTGATATCCATGCTAAATTTGGATGATATTCATGTTCTCTTTATCATTGTAAAATGATTGGTATTGGGTTTGTACTAGTTGAGTTGCCGAAACATCATCTCCGACCAACTGGAGTTCATCGAATCTTTGTAATTTTAAACATTGAAGTGCTCCAAATTTATATCTTTGGATAAAACTTGACCTGGAGAAGGCATTTTCAGGCTTATAACCGCTCGATTTGACCCAGAATTCACTGAGGAAACATTTAAAGATCCCATGTGATTTTTAGCTATTGTGGACCCGACGCCATTTTTGATTGTTGTAGCTGCTAGGGAGGAGTTATGAGGTGAGACTAGTTGGGTTTTGTGAGCAATGGTGGAATATATGTTTTGAGATAAATCTGGTGGCTTATACAGCCGAACACTCGAGCTGGGTCCATTTCTTATGCATGTGGTACTGTTCGTTGTAGTCGCCTATACGGAGATAATTTAAAAGTGAAAATTGGGAGCTTTGGAAAAACTTTTGAAAAGTGAATAATTGAGATTTGAACCCCAATCTGGGGTCGATTTTGGATGAAACTTATATATTTGGACTCGTATCAGAATAGGTATTCGGGATTTGGAGTTTGATGGGGTTTCAGGAGGCAGGCCCGGGTTAAGTTTTTGGTTGATATTATGTATTTGATTTTATTGATTGGGTTCGATTTCTATGGCTTTATTTGACATTATTGGATTATATTTTACTAGAATCGAGCCGTTTGGAATTGGATTTTAGAGAATTCAGTATTTTTACGAATTGTTTGACTACCAGGTGGAGGTAAGTCTCTTGGCTAACCTTATTAAGAAGGAACCCCCTAGGTTTTGACTTGTTTTCTATGTGTTTAAGGTATTGGGGATGGTGTATATACGTGGTGGGGGCGTATATGCATTACCGAGTTTATATCATGATCAGGATAGAATTAGAATATTTTATGCCTTTCGACTATGTGCTCATATGAGCATGAATTATTTGACTTGTGTGACTACGTTTGCTCTCTTATTCATGTTAGAAATCATGCATAGGCTTGTGATTAATTGTGAAGCCATGGGGACTTGTTCTTAATATGTTGAATTGCATAATTATCTGTAGTCACAACGAGATTTCATGAGCACATTTTTGTATGGTATTTATTAAGTTCTTGTGCACCTTTTATCTATAATTCTTGAGCATATACATACATTTTGAATAATCGATACGTGATTTGGACTGAGGATTTTGGCACAAAAGGTAAGCGTGCGGATGAGATACAGTTATGGAACATTAGACATGATGATCGAATATTAATTCATGAGAGATGCTATAATGCCCATCTTTGCGCTTGGATTTGGATTCGCCCTTACGGTGTCAGTTAATAACTCATGTTACTTTGGGCCCTCTAAGTATGGTTAGTATATGAATTTTATACCAGTCGATACATAAATTTTGTATCGGGTTATATTGATACATGAATTGTGTATCGGAGGCACATGGATCGTGTACCAGTTTGAGCATGCATTTATTAATGACTCATTTAGTAGTACTCCTTTCACTGTTAATTGTTACTTGACATCCTTATATGCTGGTTGGGAGTCTCAGCTCTGTTATTTTGAGCATGCTATTTTTAATACCATATTTGAGCAGCGTTATGACTATTTTTATACTAGAAGAGCATGTCTCGTATTTCAACTGTGAATATCTATGATTTTTCTCATTCATGATTTTATCTATTGTTTCAGTTCTTAACTCTATTATTATACTTATGCAGTAAGTATTCGGAAGCATCTAACCTCTCCATTACTTCTTCAAGATTAGACTTGATACTTACTGGGTACCAATTGTGGTGTACTCATACACTGCACATCTTTTTGTGCAGATCCTCACGTGGGTCCTAGCAGAGCTTTTTGATTGAGCTATGAGATTTCACTGAGACTTAGGGTGAGCTGCACTTCATGAATCTACTTCGCAGTTCCCGAGTCCCTATTCCTTTTGTTATTTTTATCTATTTACATTCCAGACAGTTGACATGTATAACAGACTTGATCTTATTTGTAGTTTGCTTGTGTACTTGTGTCATATAGTCTTGGGGCCATACCGTATTGGTTGTATTAGGTTGTGCTTGGGTTTTATCAGATATTATTATTGTTTTGGATTATTATTGTCTTAATTTATGATATATCACTACTAAATAAAGGAAATAGATTTAGTTTTGAAAATTGCGAGTTGGCTTGCTTAGTAAGTTCGGCTAGACACCATCACGACCTTGAGGTAGGATTTTGGGTCGTGACATAATTTTGATTACAAACTAGTCCAAATCACTTCCTCCATTTCTCAAGTTTTTGTGTATAGCTTCGCCAGGTGTTTCTAATGAATTCCAACCACACTCATTCGGAAAACAATAACTACTAAATATGATTGTTAGGTTAGTCGCTTATAAATATGATTGTTAATTAGGATAATTGTTGATAAATTCTTGTTAGTTATTGTATATGTCTAAAAAGAATCTTTTTTTTTTAGTAGTACAAAACCAATAATCATTAAGTATATATTATTGTATCAGTCCCCAATGTATATGACAATTGAGAAGTGGAATTTTTACCCATTTTTATCTACCATTCTTATTTAATACTATCAGTTTATAACATTTAGTTTTATTAGTTCTTCCACTCTAATTCTAGTAAAAAAATCAAATTTTTAATAAAAGTAACTTGCATAAACCTCTCAGAGTAAGGGTACTTTTAGATATTATACACAAAAATAACTTCTAAATGAAAAAGAAAATAGTTTATTTCTTTTTTTTCGTTTTAGAAGCCTCAAGATATTTTGGGTTCTCAAAATACCCCTTTCTTTAGATGGTCCAAGCAAGTCGCATAGTCCTAACAGCTAAACATTTGAATAAAACATGTTTAATAAACTCAACAACAGAAAATCTCATAAATATATGATAAAAGTTTCTGAAACTTTACTACAACCATCGCAGCACTTGGTGTCGACGAGTACATGAGCACTACAACATCTTAACATAAGACAAACTCTAGTACAATTATCTAAATAGTAGAATAGTACTGAAGAAAATAAAAGGAAAGAGAATCAAGATCTACGGGTGTCATAGCAGCAACCTCAAAGTCTCCGAGCAGGTACTAGCACCAATCTAGCAATCACCGCGTCCAAATATACCTGGATTTGTACACGAAGTATAGACTGTAGTATGAGTACAACCGACCCAATGTACTCAATAAGTATAGTAGCTAAGCTTGACGAGGTAAAAGAAGAACGAATTATAAATGATGCTAGTTATAACCTGTACAGTTTCATCTTTTTAAACAAGTACAAAATAATAATAAAATCAAGTCATAAAATGCAAGAAGAAATATATGTGTGTGTGTGTATAGTTTCTCAAATACTGTGCTCAGTCAAGGTTCGGCATATAGAAATGATATGTAATTAAATCAGGTAAATAATCACAAAAATTGTAAGTAAAGATGAAATGCAAAATCCAAACAACCACTGCTAGATTTCCTTAACCTTTCCAATTCCATACCAAAGCACTGATCAGCTTTTCTCAATATCCGCGTGTACACCATCAAGAGAGAAACATGAGAGGATGACCCTAGGGGGATGGATCCATATCTACACGCAAGCACGGCCAATTCAACGTGCTACCAGCCCTGCGTGGTCACCTGCTTAATATCATAATTTGCCCGGCATGGTCACAAGCATAACAGTATGATCCGCCTGGTGTGATCACATGCATAACAACAGAATCCTCTCGGCGTGGTCACAAGCATATCAACATAATCCGCCCGATGTGGTTATAGGCATAACAACACAATCCGCCCGGCGTGGTCAAAGACATAATAACACAATCTGCCAGGCATGGTCACAGGCACCTAGTCCAATCATATCACACATGAGCAAATAAATAAGAATACATGCATGCGATGAATAAATAACAAATCTCATGCTCTTGCACTGGTAAAAATGACATGCTAAGGGTAGGCATGTGTAAAATGTGCTATCATAGCTCGAATCGGCAATTTCATCATAATAGCATTTATCAAGTTCATTCAAGGATTAAAACACTATGTGGCCTCAAACATGGCTCAAATAATTCATAACAATGTTACAAAAGTGGGAAAACATCATAGCTTAAATCTTAACAGCCAATTCTAGGCATATCATAGCCTAAGCACAACCCGAGCATTGATAAATACCCCCGGTATTAGCACATGGGTTCAAAACCCCACACATGTGTGCACCCATAGCACGCAGCTATCACAAATAATTAGGCAACTAGTGCCTCAACCAAGTTTAGATAAGATGCTTACCTCAAGTAAGTCAAATCACTCCGCTAACAAGCCCTTCCCGCTTGAATCAACCTCCGGAAGGTTCGAATCTAGCCAAAATAATGTAATACTATCAATAAAAGCTATATGAGTTCATTCTAAATAATAAAGCTAATATCTTTAACCAAAATTAAAAAGTCAATCCCGAGCATGCACATCAAAACCCGACAAAATTCAATTACGAGTCCAACCATACCAAAATCATCCAATTCCAACCACAAATCGCCCCTCAAATTCTCAAGTTTCACTCTCCAATAACATAGTTCAAAAATCCTCAAATTCAAACTTAGATTCATGAGAAATAGGTGTAATAATCAATGGGTATTCAATATTAATGGATAAAAGTAATTAAAAGTCACTTACCTCTTCAGTTTAGGTAAAACAAACCTCTCCAAAATATTGCCCTACTCCGAACTTCAAATCCCCAAAAATGAGAAAAACAACTAAACGCTTCGATCTTTAAACTTTGCCAGCGATCTCGCTTCTGCGGCCCAAATAAGCGCACATGCGCTTTTGCTTTTTCTAAAAAACCATCGCATCTAAAAAGCCCACTAAGGATCCCGACAAGCCACTGCTGCAGCCACAATCTCGCTTTTGTGATCCAACTCGTGCTCCTACGAGGCCGCTCATGCGGATGCTTTCCACACCTGCGGTTCCTGCCCTTCACATCCAAACTCCGCTTCTGCGGAACTCTAGCTCGCTCCTATAAAAATTGCCAAGGCAAGCCCCTTCCGCACCTGCAACACTCCAGCCGCACATGCGGCGTCGCATCTACGGTCAAGCCCACAGCAGATGCGGTTACACAAGCAACCCAATTTCTTTAGCAATGCTTTAAGTCCAACTTTCAATCCGTTAACCATCCGTAATTCACCATAGGCCCCCAGGACCTCAACCATACATACCAACACATCCTAAAATATGATACGAACTTAGTTGAAGCCTCAAATCATATCAAACAACATCAAAATCATGAATCGCATCCTAATTCAAGCCTATTGAAACTAATGAACTTCCAACTTCTAAACCTAATGCCGAAACCTATCAAACCAACTCCGATTGACCTCAAATTTTACACACAAGTCATAAAATGACACAACGGATCTATTCCAACTTTCAAAATCAATATTCGAGCCCGGTATCAACAAAGTCAACTCTCGGTCAAACTTCTCAACCTTCCAAAACTTCAACCTTTTAACTTTCGCTAATTCAAGCCAAAACGATCTACGAGCCTACAAATCCAAATCTGGATATATGCCACAATCCAAAATCACCATACGAATCTATCAGAACCATCAAAACTCTATTTCAGAGTCCTTTACATAAAAGTCAACATACGGTCAACTCTTTCAACTTAAACTTCCAACCTTGGGACTAAGTGTCCCAATTCACTTCGAAACATCTCCGGAACTAAAGCAACTACCCCAGAAATTCACGCAACCACAAGTGAGCATAGAATATGCAATAAATAGGAGAAATAGGGCTATGATACATAAATGACCGGTTGGGTCGTCACATCTTTACTAACATATAATCTTTTATTACCTTTTTATCGCGGCGACTATTATTTTAGATTATGGAGAAAATGTCTTTAACAACCCGATCGGTCATTTTGAGCTCTATCATGTCGTTAGATTGTTTGAGGCATTGAGTAGCTTAAAATATATTATGACTTGCACGTGTGGTTGTTTTTTATATTCGTGAAGTTCGGTGTTGATTTGGAAGAATAGTTCTCAATTCGAAAGCTTTAAGTTGGAAGAGTTTATCAAGGTTTGACTTTTGAGTAAACGACCTCGGAATAGGGATTTGAAGGTTCCTATAGGTTCGTAGGGTGAATTTGGACTTAGGTGTATATTTGGGTTGAGTATTGGATGATTCGGGAGCGAGTCGACGCTTATCATCGGAAGATAGCATTTTTGAAAGTATGAAATTTCCTAAGTTTGACTTGGAGTGGACTTTGGTGTTATCGATGTTCGTTTGTGATTTCAAGCCTCGGATTAGGTTTGTATTGTAATTCGTGACTTGTGCATAAAATTTAGCGTCATTCTAAGTTGTCTAAGTATAATTAATCATGTTGGGCGAAGTTTGAATATGTGAAAGTTAAAGGAAGGATTTCGATCGTTGATTAGTGGTTTTGATGCTATTCGTGGCATTTCAAGCCTTTGGATAAGGTATTGGGCCTGGTCAGCTTGATTGGACTGGGTCCTGGTGACCTCTGGTGTGTTTCGGGATGGTTTCAGACCAAGTTTAGGTGTTTTGGAACTGCTAATTGCTAGTTCTAGTTTTGTTCTTCACGAAGAAGGAATTTTGCTGCATGAAGTTTTTGCTTCGCATTTGCGACTGAGGGTTCGCGTTTGCAAAGGTATGTGGGCAAAGGTTCATTGTGTTCTCAACGAGTGCAATGCGTTCGCGTAGGAGAAGATGTGCCTGGAGGCTTGGCCTTCGCGTTCGCGGAAGAAATGCCGTGTTCACGAAGGGTTGGCTTGGTAAGCCATCGCGTTCGCGAAGAGAAAATTGGAGATGGAGCTGAGTTGTGCTTCGTGAATGCGAGGCACATATCGCATTTGCGAAGAAGGGCGTTTGGGGCAGAATATAAGTTTGCAAAATCGAGAATTTCTCATTTCATCTCATTTTTCTCTCTTGGAGCCGACTTTGGGGCAATTTTGGAGGGCTATTTCACCCACCTATTGAGGGTAAGTGTTTATAACCAACTTTTGATTACATTTTCATGAATATATATATATATATATATATATATATATGAATTTAGGCTTGTAAATTTAAGAATTGAGTGGAAAATGTGGGGGTTTTGGTAGAAGATCTAGAATTGATATTTTCGAGTTTTGACCACGATATTGGACATGGAATTGAGAATAAATTATATATTTGAGTTCGTGGTGCTATGGGTAATGTTTATCTTCGGTCATTTTTGAAATCCGAGCACGTGGGCTATGGGGTTGACTTTGTTGACTTTTCGAGTGAGGTAGGAAATTGTTATAAATTGTTAAGTTATGGGTATTAGAGAATATTTTGATTGGTATGTACGTTGTTTGATTAGTTTCAGAATGTTTGGCATTGGTTTGAAGAGATAGGGAGGCATTGGAGTCGGTTATCAGATTTCAGAGTGAGGTAAGTCTTATGTCTAACCTTATAAGAGTAAATTATTCTCATAGGCATTGTGTGTGCTACGTACGCACGAAGTGACGAGAGTTTGTACGTAGCTAAAATCATGTTTATGTCCAGGTTGACTTAGGACTTTACTATGCAATATTTGTATTACTTGAACTTAATATGTTAGTTTAATTACTTAAAACTTATAATTGAAATTTGATTGGAGATCATGTTAGGTCAAACCTCGTTACCTTGAGTTGTTTGGAGGTATACTTGATTGTTGGTAAAAGTCATGCTTACTTTATGTTCCTATCCTTGTGTTGCAAATATGTGGCCGTAATTCGATAAGTTTCCTCTCTTCCTAGGGATTGGGCCGAACGCCTCGACAGTGCTATGAAATAGCAATATGGATCAGGCCGTACGACCTCGAAAATATATTTGAGATGCATTCATAGATCGGGTCGTACGACCTCGGCAGTTTATGTACATGACTATTATGGATCGGGTCGTACGACCTCGACATAATTCGTGCATAATATCGCTCGGATTACGAATATTCATGAGATTTCCCTTTTGATTTGAGACTTGGCATTTACATGATATTTCTTATATGTTTGAGGTAGCATATGATATTGGAGGAATTTATAATGTCATTATATTGGAGTATTATGTTAGTTACAGTTTCTTACCTTATTATTACCATTGTGTTTCATATCTATTCCTAATTTAGTGTACCGATTTATTGGAGCACTAGTAAGTGTTGATGTCCACCCCTCGTCACTACTTCTTCGGGGTTAGGCTAGATACTTACTAGGTACGCATTAATTTACGTAATCATGCTACACTTCTGTACTGATTGTGCCGGTACTAAGACATGTACATTTGGTGATTGGTTAGGCGCATAGGCGTAGCTACTGAGGAGACTTATGGTGAGCTACATTCCTTATTACGATCCACAATACACAGAGTCTCCATCATATTTAATTACTTTATCATGTCTATCTTATATTCCAGATAGATATCCTTTGTAGATATTCATGCACTTGTGACACTAGGTTTTAGGAATTCTTAGTAGATGTTTATGATTTTTATCTAATAATGTCACCCCTTTCCTTTTATGTTTTATTAATGCATTATATCTCCATGGTTTTATACGTCTAATCTTTTCTACTTAATAAAACCCATAATTTTAATATCAATAAAATGAACGGTTAAGTTAAATGTTCACCGTTGGCTTGCCTAACGGCGACGTTGGGCGCCATCACGACCTATAGAGAAAATTGGATCATGACAATTTGGTATTAGAGTACTAGGTTCACTTAGGTTTCATGATTTATGATAAAATCTAGTAGAGTCTTGCGAATCGGTACGGAGACGTCTGTACTATCTTCGAGAGGCTACATGGCTGTTAGGAGAACTTCCCTTTCTTGATTCCTTGTCATGCGATTTGATTTCTTTGAAGCTTATGTATTTAGTTTCTTCCTACTCATTCATACGCGATGTCAACCACTCGATATCAGTTGGCATCGACGAGTTGTGGAGATACTATGGATGTGGTTCAAGATGTTACTCTATGTATATGCGAGTTGGTTGCTATTATCGCCATGTGGATGGGATTTCGGTTGATTTCGGCCAGTGTTAGTGTTGCCTATGGTTTCTAGGTTTTACATAAAACATTGTGATATCTCTCGTGTTGTTATCGTGCAGTGCTGGTGTAAAAGGTGGGGTGCTTACTTATATGTTGCGGCAGTGAATGCTTCTAGGAAATCGATTGTTCGGATCGTGATTAGAGGATTAAGTATTTAATTCCAGCGGAGGAGAGGCAATTGGACTATGGATGTTCAAGTGTTGGTCGTCAGAGTCGTGAGATTTGGGTATATACTGATTTGGCGGAATTCTTGTTTATGTTGTGGTGTCGTCGTCCTTGTTGGAACGCATTAAGGCACGTCGGTATGATGGTCTTCATTTGATTGCCTTTGGGGTACGGTGTTATGAAATAGTACTTGAGAAGCGGGTATAAGAGATGGCAGTGTATTGCGACATCAGCGTAGGATCAATGTTTCTAGTGTTGATGGCTTGGGAAGGTGATCTTTAAGGAGGCTTAGAGTGATGGCACTTTATTTGTTCGGGTGTTATGGGAATGGATCATGACTTGAGGCAGCATCTTTGAAAGCAAAGGATGAGAAGGGACATGGTGGGATATGTCTCGCGGTGGATGAATTATTAGCATATCAAGTACGAGCAATAGAGATCGAGTAGTTTGCATAGGAAGATAGCTTAATTGGATTGGGAATGGTATCATATTGTGTGGATTTCTTGGCAGAGTAGCCACCTGCTTTGTGGAATCTCAAAGTAATCTAGGTCATGGTGGACCAATGACTAAGTCTATGTATTTTGTTTGGGGTGGTGCCTTATGTACTCAGGAAGTTCGAATGTGACGAAAGGAGTTGTTTGTAATACAAAGAAAACATGGATGCTTGATTATTGTCTTGGGGTGTAATGCGACTTTGAGTTTGAACATATTGTTGGATCTTTAGTTGATGTTAATGGAAATGAACATGCTCTTACTGTTGGTGGACGAGTGTGGGCTCAGGAGGATTAATCGATTATGTAGTGGTTAAAACCAAGGCAATGTCGTTGGGAGATGTAGATATAGGGTTACACAGGTAGGCTATCTCTTGTGAGGATGTTAGGAGTTGTGTGATTTCTGGTAAATTTTTTATGAAGAGTTCTACTTTCTATCCAATGGGGTACATGTACTATGATGTGGGGCTTGGATCACGTGAAGAAGACGGTGCGAGTGTTAGGAGGTCGCGTGCGCGTTTGTGGATGATAAATTCAGGATGTGTATGATCAGTGCAACAAGATCTTGTGAGAAATTTAGTGGAGTAATGGTGTGGGATCGAGGTATCTAGGAGGAGAAGTCATTGTGGGTCCTTAGATTTTGCAATCTCGTCTTAAAGCCAAGTGAGGGAGCCTACCATTGATAATAGGGTCACATGGTTATGTGCCTTTGAATTTTCTAGTTATCGGTACGTTGGTGGATTAGTTATGATCAAATAAGAGAACATCGGGTGTAATTCGAGCAAGGAATCTGGTAGATGTGTGCTATATTTCACCTTATTGATGTGTGGAAGTTGTGGAATGACTCAGATTGGGTATTTCTTTGTGGATGTGTTGTGCAAGGAAAAGGATTCATTCGGTTGCTTCTTTAAAGTATTTGTGTGCTAACGAAGCACTAGTTGTCTGGTTTTATATAATCGGGACTGGATTAGAGTGGGCGACTCTCAATAATGGTTTTAGTGGATTTGAGATTTAAGGTGTGGTGATTAAGGACTTTCAGGTTCGTTATGTCTAGCTTAGGATTGGGTGTTGCGGTAGAGTGTAAAGGGTACAATGAGTATTTCTATGTTGTCACCGGGTCTACAGAGCAGAGTTAGAGAGGTAGAAGAAACAGCTTCGGATTTAAAGAAATTCTCCTCGGGATGGGTGTATCAATTGGAGATACTATTGAGTGTATGAGGAGAGTATAAAGTGGCTTATGGGCATTGAGGTAATGTGGTCTTGCGGATTTGGGGTCACTCTGGATGAGTGTTGATTGAGCTCCATTGGGTGTTATAAAATAGAGGTGTTACTTTGAGGGCAAGTCGATAAGAAAGTGGAAGAAGTTGAGTCAGTTTAGTAGTGGATTGGATCAGCATGGTAAAGGAAATGATCGGTTCCTTAAGAAACAAAAATAGGTATACAAGTGCTTCGTGGCTATACCGTGGGTTTGGTAGTCTCAGTAATTTGGTTGATTCGGAGGGATTCAATTCTATGGTTTGATTATGTATAAATGGGTCTCGAAAGAGTTATGGAGGTTTAGGCCACGACTTGAGGTTTGTGTCTGTCACGACCCAAAAATTTAACTAGTCGTGATGGCACCTAACCCAACCCGCTAGGTAAGCCAATTAACTACAATCTAATTTAATTAGATTTATCGAGGAAAACAAATGATAAAATAGCTTAACCTTTATACCTTTTCCAAGGACTGGTAGTACAAATCATGAGCTTCTAAGATTTAGAATTTTACAAACCTGGCATAAAATAAAATACATCATCTGTTGAAATAAACCCGAACAGATTAAAAGTTTCCAAAGCTACCTAGGACAAGAGGCAGTTGTAACCAGATCGCAGATACATCTTCAATGTCAACTTCCGCTATACATAGCAACATCAGCATCCAAAATCTGTACGCAAGGTGTAAAAGTGTAGTATGAGTACAACCGACCCCATGTACCTAGTAAGTATATTGTCTAACCGCGTCGAAGTAGTGACTAAGATTTTTAGTTAAAAGATACTCACTTTTATTATCTGTACAGTAGACTAGTAATATAAATAGTTATAGAGCATAACAGCTAAGGGTACGATAAAACAACTTTGCGAGGCGGTAAATGATTACTAGGAGAAACTGCAGTATTAAATTCAGAGTTTTCCTGGTGTGAGAAATATATTCAAAATATCACATCGACTGGCACGGTAACACCGTCGTGCATTTATCTGATTCAATTCATAACTCTCCTAGTGTGAGAAATATATTCAAGATATATTCATGAGGTTTGTGCATTTATCTCATTCTCACCCAATGTATGTTTATAAATCGAATCAATTGGCACAGCAACACGTTTTGTGCACTTATCTCTATCTTACCGACAATACATATAACAGTACTAACTAGGTGGGAGAAATGCCAATAACAATAATAATAAAGTAGAAAATACACATGTAGGAATAACGAACAAGACAGTACATAGGGACAATGACAACAGACTAGGTGGAAGACATAGAAATTATGACAACAATTAGGAAAGAAGAATATAAATTTCACTAACTAGCATGGTAGAGGGCTTAAATGCAAATATAACAAAGAAGAAGAAAATCATAATATTTGCAAGTTAAACAGATAGAAGGCATGGATAGCACAACAACAATTGGGGTAGAGGACACAGACAGAACGACTACAAATCATATAGAAAATATAGGTGCACAATAACAACTCAAGATAAAGGCATGAATGTATACACAACGCAAAGATATCATAATATAATGTATGTATCTCCTCCTCGTCTACACGGAAACACCCTTCGTGCCATGAAAATATATAATATAAAACATGATAATGTAACTAAAATGGCACGGAATCACCCTTCGTGCTTATACTCTCATCCTCACATCATAATGTGCATGATGGCATAATAATATAATTAAAATGGCATGGCATTACCCTTCGTGCTTTACGCTCTTCCTCACATAATAATAAATATGAAATAGAACGGCATCACCCTTCATTCTTTTACTCTCATCCTCACATGATAATGTAAATGAAATAGCACGGTATTATCCTTTGTGCATAATAATATATATGAATGGCACGGTATCACCCTTCGTACTTTTATTCTCATCCTCACATGATAATGTAAATGAAATAGCACGGTATTATCCTTCGTGTATAATAATATATATGAATCGCATGGTATCACACTTCGTGCTTTTACTCTCATCCTCACGTGATAATGTAAATGAAATGGTACGGTATTATCCTTCGTGCATAATAATATATATGAATGGAACGACATCACCCTTCGTAATTTATACTCTTTCTTACCAAGCATATGTATCTCATTAACAAGCAAGGTAGGAAGCATAAATAATATCAAGGAGAGTGTTTAAGCGTATGTTCCAATTGAGCATCAATCACGGATTTCAAGCCAATAACAATTTAATAAACCTCAAGTACTTTATTATTTAAGTAATTCAACAAGTCGCAAAAATAATCTTCATCTCAAATATAGAATTCAAAATCTCAATAATAACGGATGTAGCGATGTATTTGTGATTAAGTATAATAACGACCGGATTTAACACATCAATAATTTCATAAAAAGTTCGCCAATATTTTAATCAAATTATAATAATCCAAATCATGATTTCTAGCATTTAATTTCGTATCCATAGAAATCTAGAAGTCCAAGAAGACATGAAACAAGAATATCACATAATTCAACAAAGCACAATTAATCGTATAATTTACCCCCGAGCATGTTTAACCCTAGCACATGCATAGATGCTTGTCACCTCATATATATATCATCCCTACATATAGCAAACAATAGAAATTAGTAGGAAAAATTCCTCAACAAAGTTAGGCAAAATACTTACCCCAAACAAGTCGTATCCAATGCCTAGCAAGCTAAACAATACTCCGAATATTCTATTATGCGCGTATCAACCTCCGAACGCATTACTATCTCCTCAATTCCAAGCCAAACGATCCAAAACTAGTCAAACAACGTGCAAATTAATCAAAATACACTCTAATGCTTACAATTTAATAATTTATAAAAATTTCCAGCTCTGCTCGAAAAGTCAACCAAAAGTCAAGGGTGGGGCCCACATCTTGGAATCCAACAAAAATTACAAAATTCGAACCCTCATTCAACCACGAGTCCAACCATACCAAAATTACTCAAATCCGACTACAACTCGGCCTTCAAATCCTCAATTAAAGTCTATAAAGTTTCTACCGTTTTCAACCCAAAACATTAATTTGTTGATAAAAACAACAATAGATTCACAGAATTTAACCAAAACCGAGTTAGAATAACTTGCCCCAATCCATATGGTGAAAATTTCCTAAACAATCGCCACCCCCGTTTTAGAATCTGTCCAGGCAAGTCACATTTGACACCTGAGACTTATAAATCGCATTTGATACCTGCGATTTGCCTCTGCCCCAGAAAAACAACAATCTTTTCCGACACGAAAATGGACATAACTCTCCCATACGATGTCCGAATTCGATGATTCTTTTTGCTATGACTCAGTAATTGCAATACGGATCTAATACTTCAATCAAAACTAAATTTGGAGCTTATTTTCTACTTGAAGCAGCGACGCCGAAATCTATCAAATAAATTCCGATTAACCTCAAATTTTGCACACAAGTCATAAATAGCATAACGAAGCTACTCAACATTTCAAATAGCTGAACGGAAGTTCAATTGCTCAAAATACCTGGTCGTTCATTACATTCTCCCCCACTTAAACATATATTCGTCCTCGAACGTGCCAAGAGTTGTTCCTAAGCCTTCAAATCACTATGCAGCCTTACTATGCACATACCTGGGGGTGATCTCACGTCACCCTATTCCATATAAGCCTGACAATACCACATAACTAAAAATCACCAATTTAGCCTTAGCCAATAAACCTTGGAACCAATTTCTAACATTCGAAATTCCTTACAAGACCCGAATCTCACATTTACACATTGTATAAGTCTAGACAGTTGTGCCCAACCATAACCATGACCAAATATATAATCATGTGATACACATCACTCAGTTACTCTCGACAATAACTATTGACCACCATAGCTGCCCAAAAATAAATTCGATACCGGTAGTAAACCTCATATCAATTAAAACCTCGTTCAAAACCTCTGCACACTGCCGATGATGAAAGAAACACGCATAATCTCTTAGCCACTTATCTGATAAATAATCCACGAAGCTCACTCGTCCGACCAGAGTCATTGCCTAAATTCTTAGCGAAAATACGATATCATTCCTCCGAACATTCTTTATCCCAATATGATAGTGTAAATATAAAATCTAGAAACCTCATCTCAGCCAATACAACCGGCCCAACTGAAAAGTCTCACCAAAAACTATATGGAGCCCCACACAATGCGGTTCCGTATACCAACAGGTAATAATTCAGGCAGGACAGATAATAGTAACAAAGTTAATAAGAAGGCTATTACGCAAGTTAAACAAGCAGGGAAATTTTAACATTTTCTTATGAACTATTTTCAAACAAGTAAGAGCAAAACACACGAAATAAGCATAAAGAACTACATCTCATCATAGTACAGTTGCAGCGCGTAACCCGGTCCAATAACAGTAACTGGCTCTCCCAGAGCTCACATCCATATCAACCGCACGGATAACTCACGTGCTATAGCAACAATATCTGGATCCGCACGGATCACTCACATGCTATAGTAACATAATCCGCCTGGCATAGTCACAAGCCTCTAGTCCAAACGTATCATACAGGAGCAGTTAAACAAGTACACTCGTATGCGATGAATGAAATGAGATTCTTACGCTCCTAGACTGGTATAAATGTCATGCTAAAGTGTAGGCATATGCAATGTGTGCTATCATAGCTCAAATCGTCAAGTTAACACAGAAATTATAATTACCCAATTTATTCTGGAAGTTAATCTCTTCGTAACCTCAAGTATGGCTCAAATAGTTCACAACGATAGTACAATTATGGAAAAAAAATATTATAGCTTTAAGCTTACGGTCAATTCTAGGGATATCATAGCCTGAGCATTTCCCCGAGCGTGAATAAATACCTTGGTGCTGGCACATGGGCTCAAGCCCCCCCACATATGCGCACCCATAGCACGTGGCTATCACAAATATCACACACCCAACTAGTGCCTCAACCAAGTTTAAATAAGATACTTAATTGGCCAGGAACCTTTCATATGATCCCATCCAGTAGAAAATCATAATACACAGCATGCTCCTCATGTCGGTAGGAAATACCCATCTCAACCAGTGGTAGAAACCATCAAGAACACTTTGAAATCCATTTGCACATAACCAAGATATCGGAAATGAATTCCTCTAACTCGACCAAGCCATGCAAGTCATCAAACCCAAGAATATTGCCACCAAAATATCTGTAGAGCCTCACCACATCATAATTACCCCCATAAATACCAAAACCGAGACACCCACTCTAAAAAGACCTTATGTGTATTTAAAATTATTCTTTTTACCTTTATGATACTGGAATGTAGAATCCCTAGTGATATATATATATATATATATACCGCAAGTCTCGACACCATCCGATGCAAATCTTAGATCTTAGCCATATACAAATCCGGAAGAATTCACAATTGCTACCTATACATCTTGAATCCATTAGAACCGTTTCGAGAGTCATTCATTCTGCTCAAATCTTAATTGCACCGCCCAAACAGGCCAAATGACTTGTGCCCATTAGCACAACAACACCTAAAGAAGTAACCCTGTCTTAACACCACCAATCAAATTCATACTCTGTGCGCACTATATCTTTCAAAAATAACAACTTAATCATTCCATGATTTTCATATTTTCATAAAGTGCAATGTAACCCGTATTCAAGAATTTCCTTCTTCTAGTCATCCTCGATCTCAACCTCTGCAGTCATAACTGATCCACAAGTATGTCTCACACCAAAACTAAAGTTTAACATATAACCATGAAATCGAATTGTCAATAACAGGCTCCCCCACTTGGCTCAAAGCCATAGATCAAAACATTCAATAATTCACAATACCCATACTCTATTACTACCATAATACTGCAGTGAGATTCAACTAAATTCTTCACAAGCTCATGAAACACAATCTGTATAGTACCTCAAATCATCTGTTGAGCTCGCCTTTATTCTTGTGATGGTGAGGTCAACTTTCTTGACTAATTCAAACTCAAATCACAATACGTATTAGCCATTCGTATAAAGAAACCCTCTGTACAACATTATAAGGATCACACCTCTGTAAATTAACCCGCAGGTGATAACTCACTTGCTTAGCCTCAAACTGGCATCTCTTTACACCCTTCCGCAACCAGAATTAAACAACATGAAAGATCCTTCAACACATTCATACTCGAGACTATACGTCAAATCAACACATACACCAAGAAACCAATAGCCCCTTTTTTCCATCACATTCAAGCCATCTGAACACATCCCGCAGTCATATCAAAAATATCACATAGCCATTCAATCGCTCATCGAGCCACAAATTCCACTCATAGGAACACTACCGGACATATGAGTCCAAAAGCACAAGTTCTCACAACTAAAAATACCGAGCCTAAGTTGCGGTCTAAACGTGGCCTCAAGTCCTCCAGACTGGACCATCACCAAAACACAGGAAACATATCTCGTACCTCATTCATAGAATCACAAGCCATCGATGCACAGCTGATACCAAGCATTCACATACGCATACGAATGAGTGGAAGAAATTCAAAGAGGTACGCATCAAGCCGAATCAATTCGCACGATAAGGAAAGAAAGATGGGAAGTTTTATCCTAAATGTCATGTAGCCTCGCGAAGGTAAGTATGGACGTCATCATACCGATCTGCAAGACTCTACAAGACACTTTCTCATGACTTGTAGAACCTATGAACCTAGGAATCTGATACCAACCTGTCACGACCCAAACGTCCAGCTAGTCATAATGGAACCTTACCCAACCCGCTAGGTAAGCCAATTAACTACAATCTAATTTAATTAGATTTATCGAGGAAAATAAATGATAAAATAGTTGAACCTTTATACCTTTTCCAAAGATTGGTAGTGCAAATCATGAGCATCTAAGATTTAGAATTTTGCAAACCTGGCATGAAATAAAATACATCATCTGTTGAAATAAACGTGAACAGATTAAAAATAAGCTACCTAGGACAAGAGGCAGTTGTAACCGGATCGCAGATACATCTTTAATGTCAACTCCCGCTATACACAGCAACATCAGCATCCAAAATATGCACGCAAGGTGCAGAAGTGTAGCATGAGTACAACCGAGCCCATGTACCCAGTAAGTATGTTGTCTAACCTTGTCGAAGTAGTGATGAGGATTTTTAGTTAAAAGATACTCACTTTTATAACCTGTACAGTAGACTAGTAATAGAAAAAATTATAGATCATAGCAGTTAAGGGTATAATAAAATAATTGTGCGAGGCAGTAAATAATTACTACGAGAAATTGCAGTAGTAAATTCATAATTTTTTCCTGGTGTGAGAAATATATTCAAGATATCACATCGAGTGGCACGGTAACACCTTCGTGCATTTATATCCTTCAATTCATAACTCTCCTAGTGTGAGAAATATATTCAAGATATTAAATCGAATGGCATAGTAACACTTTCGTGCATTTATCTTATTCTCACCCAATGTATGTTTATAAATTGAATCAATTGACACGGCAACACCCTTGGTGCACTTATCTCTTTCTCACCGAGCATACATATAACAGTACTAACTAGGTGGGAGAAATGCCAATAACAATAACAATAAAGTGGAAAATACATAAGTAGCAATAATGAACAAGACAGTACATGTGGACAACGATAAAAAACTAGGTGGAAGACATAGAAATTATGACAACAATTAGGAAAGAAGAATATAAATTTCACTAACTACCATGGTAGAAGGCTTAAATGCAAATATAATAAAGAAGAAGAAAATCATAATATTTGCAAGTTAAACAGATAGAAGGCATGGATAGCACAACAACAATTGGGGTTGAGGACACAAACAGAACGACTACAAATCACATAGAAAACATAGGTGCACAATAACAGCTCAAGATAAAGGCATGAATGTATACACAACGAAAAAATATCACAATATAATATATGCATCTCCTCCTCGCCTGTACGGAAACACCCTTCGTTCCATGAACATATATAATATAAAATATGATAATGTAACTGAAATGGCACGGCATCATCCTTCGTGCTTATACTCTCATCCTCACATGATAATGTGCATGATGGCATAATAATATAATTAAAATGGCATGGCATCACCCTTCGTGCTTTACGCTCTTCCTCACATAATAATAAATATGAAATGGCACGGCATCACCCTCCGTGCTTTTACTCTCATCCTCACATGATAATGTAAATGAAATGGCACGGTATTATCCTTTGTGCATAATAATATATATGAATGGCCCGGTATCACCCTTCGTACTTTAACTCTCATCCTCACAAGATAATGTAAATGCAATAGCATGGTATTATCCTTCGTGTATAATAATATATATGAATGGCATGGTATCACACTTCGTGCTTTTACTCTCATTCTCACGTGATAATGTAAATGAAATGGTACGGTATTATCCTTCGTGCATAATAATATATATGAATGGCATGGCATCACCCTTCGTGCTTTACACACTTCCTTACCAAGCACGTGTATATCATTAACAAGCAAGGTAGGAAGCATAAATATTATCAAGGAGAGTGTTTAAGCGTATGTTCCAATTGAGCATCAATCACGGCTTTCAAGCCAATAATAATTCAATAAACCTCAAGTACTTTATTATTCAAGTATTTCAACAAGTCTCAAAAATGATCTTCAACTCAAATATAGAATTCAAAATCTCAAGAATAACTGACGTAGCGATGTATTTGTGATTAAGTATAATAACGACAGGATTTAGCACATCAATAATTTCATTAAAAGTCCGTCAATATTTTAATCCAATTATAATAATCCAAATCATGGTTTCTAGCATTTAATTTTGTATCCATAGAAATCTAGAAGTCAAAGAAGACATGAAACAAGAATATACATAATTCTACAAAGCACAATTAATCGTATAATTTACCCCCGAGCATGTTTAATCCTAGCATATGCATATATGCTCGTCACCTCATATATGTATCACCCCCGCATGTAGTAAACAATGGCAATTAGTAGGAAAATTCTCTTAACAAAGTAAAGCAAAATACTTACCTCAAACAAGCTGTATCCAATGCCGAGCAAGCTAAACAATATTCCGAAAATTCTATTCCGCGCGTATCAAGCTCCGAATGCTTTCCTATCTCCTCAATTCCAAGCCAAACGACCCGAAACTTGTCAAACGATGTGTAAATTAATCAAAATATATTCCAATGCTTACAATTTAACAATTTATAAAAAAATTTAACTCTGCTCGAAAAGTCAACCAAAAGTCAACAATGGGCCCACATCTCGGAATCCGATAAAAGTTACAAAATCCGAACCATCATTCAACTACGAGTCTAACCATACCAAAATTACTCAAATCCAACCAAAACTCGGCCTTCAAATCCTCAATTAAAGGCTATAAAATTTTCTACCATTTTCAACCCAAAACACTAATTTGTTGATACAAAACAACAATAGATTCATGTAATTTAACCAAAACCGAGTTAGAATTACTTATCCCCAATCCATATGCTGAAAATCGACTTAAAATCACTTTAATTTGAGCTCCATAGCTCCAAATGTGTTAAAAACATCCGAAACCCCCGTTTTAGAATCTGTCCAGGCAAGTCGCATTTGACACCTGAGACTTATAAATCACATTTGATACCTACGATTTGCCTCTGCCCCAGAAAAATAACAATTTTTCCTAACATTGAAATGGGCATAACTCTCTCACACTATGTCCGAATTCGATGATTCTTTTTGTTATGACTCCGCAATTTCAATACGCATCTAATACTTTAATCAAAACTGAATTTAGAGCTCATTTGCTTAATTTGGTACCACATATTCTTGAAGAAGCGACACCAAAACCTATCAAATAAATTCTGATTAACCTCAAATTTTGCACACAAGTCATAAATGACATAACAAAGATACTCAATATTTCAAATAGCTGAACGGAAGTTCAATTGCTCAAAATGACCGGTCGGGTCGTTACAGCGTCTTCTGTGGTTGTGGGAAATTGGTTGCGTGTTGCAATTTTTCTTCTAAAATAAATTAAGTAAAGGGTTTTAGACGATGGAGTGGCTATTTCACTGGTGGTTCAGTATTTATGATGGGATTCTTTCACTCTCACGTAATAACATGATAGGTGCAGTGAGCGGTGTGGAATTGGAATTGAAGGATCAAGGTTGTGGTTTAGTTTGACCAGGAAGTCACGAGTTCGGAGGAGCGAGGAAAGATTTTAGATGTTCAGAGTATGCTGGCCCTATTTTTGTATGGCCTGAGAATGTTGTTCTGTGGAAGAAGCATTGTGTATTGAATTGCAGATTCTTGATTTGCAATACAAAAATAGCATGGTCGATGGCCATTGATGTTCAGATTTTGTTACTTGGTGGGGAAGATTGTAGGAGCACCTCTCATGGGATGGCTATGTAGGTGTGACGTATCGGCCATTTAAGTAGTAGAGAATGGGTTTTCGGTGCGGAGATCTAGGTACTGTTGCAGATTGGGGAGTTTATGTCTGAGGTGCACTATTCATTTGGTTGCGGACTGTGGAAGTTTGTTCAAGATTAGAAGGTTGATTATGCATGTCATGGACTGGGTCATTGTGGATTTTTGGAAGGCTATTTACCTATTCGGGGGTGATCGGAATTGATTTGGAGGTCCATTGGTAGGCCTAATGTGAATGTATACCCTACACCAAATCAGATATGCTTATTCAACATAATTTTATCCACGGATGAGTCTTCAGACATGGTGGATGTTATTCATGTCATCGTCTATTCCGTGTATTACTCTATTATGCCATGTGGATTGTGAGGCGACTTGATTATTCACATGTGTTTTGTGATCTTGTATAGCTTGTGGTATTATATGAGCGAGATAGATCTCGGGATGCAGGTTATTTATTATACCTTAGTCGTGCTTGGCCCTTTTGTAGCGCATGGCGCTATCCATCTCCCCAGGGTTATGTTTATGCACTTGGCGTGCTTGTGGTTGAAACACGTGTGTTTAGTGGGTATGAGGATTTTGTATCGATGGGTATTTCCTTATTAATTGTTGAGTGTGGATCGGGTGGCACGCCACCACCGGTATGATGTTTGGATCGGGCTGTGCTATAATGGTATCATGTGTGGATCAGGTTGTACGCCGCAATACGATCCTTTATACTTATTTAGTGTGTTTTATTTCTTGCCCTCTAGATAGGTTCATAGAGTTTGTCTGGTTGATCTGAATGTTACACGGTCTAGATAGTATTTGTTTACCCGAGTTCATTTTTCCTTATTGGTCATATTCGAGTTGTGGCTTATTGGCGCATTAATGGCGTCGTATGAGATTTTAGACAGTGTTTGAGGTGGCTTATTGCCGAAGCAGCTTGTTTGGACATGAAATTAGCGCAATATGATTTATAAAACGTATATTATAGGGAAAATGTTACTAAACAGTTCAGAATAAGGCAATGGTTCTTGCCAACGTGGAAGACTCCATGAGTTATTGATTTGGCGGGTGGTTATGAGTTTCTACACATCTCTTACATAGTTTCCATATTGCGAGGGTTGGAACAGGGCTTATATGTGTTACGATATATATTATGAGAATCGGGTTCGTGAATTTGCAGCTATTGTGGTTGGAAGATGTTATTATGGACATACGAATTATGCGGTGTATTGTGTGATTACATCATAGGTGTATAATCATGTTTTGGTACAACTTGTTGAGATTGATACGGTATACGTTGCTAGAATCGAATCTTGTAAAGAATTCTGGATGTTGGAATTTGGTTCTATGGCTTGTGGGCTAAGGTAGTAGGAAGGACCTTCAGTCTGGGTTAAGCTAATGTGCTCATATGGATTGTGGTGGCATGGGTAGGTACACGAGGTGTTAAACAGTAATTTTGGGTAACTTTGGAATGGTCTTAGCACATTCGAGGATGAATGTATGTTTAAGTGGAGGAAATTATAACAACAAACCGGTCAGTTTGAGCTATAGCACATCGTTCCACGGTTTGAAGACTTGATTAGCATCATTTTATGTATTATGACTTGCGTGTGTGATTGGTTTCGATCTTCGGGAAGTTCGGAGTTGATTTAGAAGAATAGTTCTCAATGCGGAAGCATTAAGTTGGAAGAGTTAACCAATGTTTGACTTTTGAGTAAACAGCCTCGGAATCGGGATTTGAAGGTTACTGTAGGTTTGTAGGGTGATTTCAGACTTAGGCGTATGTTCAAGTTAAGTATCTGATGGTCCGGGAGCTAGTGGGTGCTTATTATCGGAAGTTGGCATTTTTGAAGGTATGAAATTTCTTAAGTTTGACTTGGAGTAGACTTTGATGTTATTCATGTCCGTTTAGGATTCCGAGCCTCGGATTTGGTTCGTATTGTTATTCGTGACTTGTGCGTAAACTTTGACGTCATTTTGAGTTGTCTAAGTATGATTCGTCGCGTTGGGCGAAGTTTGAATAATTGAAAGTTAAAGGAAGAATTTCGATCATTGATTCATGATTTTGATGTTATTCATGGCGTTTCGAGCCTTTGGATAAGTTTGGATAAGGTATTGGGACTGCTCGGTATGATTGGACGGGGTCCCGGGGACCTCGGATGTGTTTCAGAATGGTTTCAGACCAAGTTTGGGTGTTTTGGAACTGCTGGTTGCTGGTTCTGATTTTTGCTGCATAAAGCTCGTGCTTCGGGTTCGTGACTGAGGGGTCGCGTTTGAGAATATATGTGGGCATAGGTTCAACACGTTTGTGACAAGTGCGACGCGCTCATGTAGGATAAGCTGGGCCTGGAGGCTTAGTCTCTGTGTTCGCTGAACAAAGGTCGTGTTCGTGAAAGGTTGGCTTGGTAAGCCATTGCGTTCGCGAGCCTTGTCTCCCGTTCGCGAAGAGTAAATTGGAGCTGAAGTTGAGCTGTGCTTCGCGAACGTAAGGCACATGTCGCCTTCACGAAGAAGGGCATCTCGGCAGAATCTAAGTTTCCAAAATCGGGAATTTCTCGTTTCATCTCATGTTTCTCTCTTGGAGCCGATTTTGGGGCCATTTTGGAGGTCTATTTCACCCATCTATTGAGAGTAAGTATTTCTAACCCACTTTTAATTACATATTTCTGAATATATATAAATTTAGACTTGTAAATTTAATAATTGAGTAGAAAATGTGGGGATTTTGGTAGAAGACCTAAAATTGATATTTTCGAGTTTTGACCATGATATTGGACATGTAATTGAGAATAAATTATATATTTGAATTTGTAGTGCTATGCGTAATGTTTATCTTCGAAAATTTTCAAAACCCGGGCCCGTGGGCCCGTGGTTGACTTTGTTGGATTTTCGAGTGAAGTTGGAAATTATTATAAATTGTTAAATTACGAGTATTGGAGTATATTTTGATTGGTATGCATGTTGTTTGATTAGTTTCGGATGGTTTAGTATTGATTTGAAGAGTTAGGAAGGCGTTGGAGTCGGTTATCAGATTTCGGAGCGAGGTAAGTCTCCTGTCTAACCTTGTAAGAAGAAATTATCCCCGTAGGTGCTTAGATTTTTATTTGATACTAGTTGTGTGTGCTACGTACGCACGACGTGATGAGAGTCCGTACTTAGCTAAAATCATGTTTATGTCCTGGTAGACTTAGGACTTTATTGAGCAATATTTGTATTACTTGAACTCAACATGTTTGTTTAATCATTTAAAATTTATAATTGAAATTTGATTATCATGTTAGGTTGAACTATACCTGTTAATCGGGTCGAGCCAGCACAATAACAGCCTGGTTCGACCCGGTTCAGCCCGGGTCAGCCCGGTACAGTAGGGGGTGGGACGGGTTGGGGAGGGTTTGGGAGGGAGCCGGGTGCGAACGAACAATTTTTGGTAACCGGTGCCTCGGAACCCGGTTAGCACGGTTCCCCTTTACCGGATTTTTACCGGGCTACAACCCGGTCCAGCTCGGTTACCATTGTAAAAGTTTTTATTTTTTTTTATTTTTTTACCATTGCCAACGGTCAAATTCAAAAATGACCATCGGGCAACGGCCATATTTTGCAAAAATGGCCATTTCGGCCTACCCCTTAAGAAAATAGCCCCCCACCCCTAATAATTGATAAATTATAATTTTAACCTTTTAAAAACTATAAATAGCCCCCCTTGTTCTTTATTTTTTCCTTACAATTTGCTCTCTTACTACTCTAATTCTCTCTTGATAATATTACTTAGTGCTCTTAAATTCTTAATTACTTATTATTTCAAGTTTCATCAAATATTTACTTTAGTCACTACAAAATTATAATTATCAAATATCAAGTATTCAAGTGAAGTGTGGTATCAATATACAATATCATCAAATATCAAGTATTAGTCTATCAACTGAAGTTTAATATCAAATTTAGTGCGGCATCCGGAATCCCGGTACACTCGTTCCATCTCTTTCTCTTTTTTGGTTTATATTTTTTTTATTTAGAATTATTAATTTAATTTCTTGATTTAATTTACATAATGGATATATTTAGAGCAGCCAAAAAAGCGTGCACTAGTAGGGGTGCTAGTAGTAAGAGTAAAAGTTCTAAAAAATCAAGAGGTGGTGTTGGTTCTTCTAGTAGATTTACACATATTTCTGAAAGTTTACCTGAAAATTTAAATGTAGATTATGAGCAACTTCAAGAAAATTATGGTATAAATGATAATTTAGATGATGTTTAATCACCTCATAATCTTGAAACACCACCAGATACACCTAGTAATTCTAGTCAAACTCAAAATATTAGGGGTGAAGGTCGTGGTAATACAGGTAGGCCTCCCCTCCCTATTAAGAGGAATCAAAGATTAAGAAATAAGTGTTGAAAATTTTTTGAAAGACTAAAAGAGATAAAAATTATGTAAGATGTCAAATTTGTAAGGAAGTTTATAAACATGAGACCAAAGGTAAGTAAGGAGGAACGTGAACTTCATAGGCACATGGTAGATAACCACCATATTGCATGGGGTGCTGATAAGGAAGGTGGGCAATAAAAACTTAACTCGGGTACTGGCGGTTTAATGGATAAATACGATATAGCGAAAGATCAGGAAGATTAGCTAAAATGATTGTTTTAGGTTGTTTGCCTTTTAGTTTTACTGCTTCACCATATCTTGTTACTTATATTCAAAGAATTTATAACCCTTTGTTTAAAGGTATTCCTAGAAGTACTTGTAGAGTTGATATCTTTCGGCTTTTGGACAATATCAGACATATATCCATTATTTATTCGCCAGTCTTTCTTGTAGAGTTTCTCTTACTTCTGATATTGGTCGTGCTGTTAATGAAAATAATTATTTGACTGTTACATGCCATTGGATAGATGATAATTTTTGTATGCAAAAACATATTATTGCGTTTAAATATGATGAAGATCAAAGTCATACTTGTGCATTTATAAGTAATACTATCCATGAAGTTGCTATATTTTACAATCTTTCAGAAAACATTTTGTGTATGTCATTTGATAATACTTCTAACAACAATTCTGCTATTACAATATTAAAATTACATCTACACCCACCACTTCCTGAAATATTTCATGTTAGGTGTACATGTCATATTTATAATTTAATTATGAAGAGTGGCCTTAAATTATTTAGAGATGAGATCACTTTAGTTAGAAGAGTTGTTGGTGTAATTCAAGAAAATAATAGAAGTGCTAAATTGAATGCATTTAAGGAAAAATGTGTATAGTATGGACTAAAACCAAGACTCATGCCTGAAGAAATAGTTACTAGGTGGAATTATACTTATTTATTCTTAAGATGTTGTCATAAATATAAAATGCCTATAACTGAAGTTGCTAATTCTCATTGTACCGATACTAACCGTTTGTTAATGTCTAGAACTTGGGATGTCATTGAAGATGTTGTAAAACTTTTACAAAACTTTTATGTGGCTACACTTGAGTTTTCTGGAGCTTATTATCCTATTATTGCAAATGGTTTAGTTCATATTGCTGAAATTTCTCTTTTACTCCATAATTTGAAGAAGAAAGAAGGATATTCTTCCGTTGTTGAATCTATGCTAGATAAATTTAAGAAATATTTCTACCATTTTTACCTAATTAGTGTTATTTTAAATTCTTCTATCAAAATGGCCACTTGTCGCTAATTAATCACTGTTTTATATGTTTATATGGATATTGGATCAATTGAAACCCCTGATATTGAAACTTGTATTTCTGATCTACACAAACATTTACAAACTTTATATAATTATTATGCTAACATTGTTGATGTTTCTGCTATTGTAGATGCAAATATTCCTTCAAGTTCAGTTTCAACATCTGCATCCGGTGCTTTAGAGGATAATGATGGTGTTGAAGATTATTTGATTTGGTCTACACTAGGAGAGCATCAACAAACCAGTAGCAGGAATATTGATGCATTCTAGTTCTACTTGCAAAAGTCATCAGAGCCCGCACAAAGGAATTTCTACCGCTGGATTGGTGGAGGAGCAACTCAAATCAATTTCTTGTTCTTTCGGCCATGGCTCGAGATGTCCTAAATGTGCCGATTTCAACAGTCACATCAAAGAGTGCATTTAGCCAAGCAAGGCATTAACTAGGAGATACTCATCATTCATTGAGCAGCAACACTTTGGAAATTCTAGTGTGCTTCAAAGATTGGATAAGATCAGAACGGCGAAATCAAGGGCGTGAAGAGGTAGATGAAGTGGAGGAATAAGAAATTGGAGATATAATAGTTTATGATTCCGATTCAAGCAATGCCGGAGACCAAGAACCTCATATTGACATGGATGAACTTACAAAAATGATGCAAAGCATGTGATGTACTCTTTCTTATTTTTTATAATTATGGTAAACTTTTAATTTGCAAGTTCAAAAATAAAAATATCAAAATAGGACTTGCAAATTAATTTGAAGTATTATTTATTATTCAATGAAAATATAAAATGAAAGCCTTCGGAGTTTGATCCTTACATATTGCCTATTGGTCTTATTAAATAATTTTTTGTAGCCACTTACTTTCAAATTTCAATTTTAATATTTTAAAATTCAAATTTTAAAGTTTAATTCCAAGCCTTAAAAGTTTGCAAACACTTAAATATCAATAACATTGTATAAGAAAAATAAAATATACTAAAAAAAATAAAAAAAATAAGTAACCCGGACCGTCCCGGTCCGGACCCGTTAAGCCTGAACCCAAATGGGTTACTTTTTTTCATGTCCAACCCGGACCATCCCGTCCAGTTAACACCTATAGGTCGAACCTCATTACCTCGAGTTGATTGGTGGGATACTTGATTGTTGGTAAAAGTCATGCTTACTTTATGTTCCTATCCTTGTGTTGCAAATATATGGCTGTAATTCGAAAGTTTCCTCTCTTCCTGGGGATCAGGTCGAACGCCTCAGCGGTGCTATTAAATAGCAATATGGATCAGACTGTACAACCTTGGCAATATATATGAGATGCATCTACGGATCGGACCGTACGACCTCGGCAGTGTATGTACACGACTATTATGCATCGGGTTGTTCGACCTCGGCATAATTTATGCGTAATATCACTAGGAGTCCGAATATTCATGAGATTTCCCTTTTGATTTGAGATTTGGCATTTACATGATATTTCTTATATGTTTGAAGTGGCACATGATATTATGATGACCCGAAAGGTCATCTTTAAATTTAATAATTATTTTGGTATTCTATAATCTCAAATAGCACCATTCAGCTTTCCTCGACTTGTGTGCACTGTATGTAAATTTTTCGGAAAGTTTTTATGTGAAAATTGATTAAAATGTGAAATAGTGCTTCAAAACTCATTTGAGTTGACTTCGGTCAACGTTTTGAGCAAACGGATCCGGATCAATATTTTGATAGTTCCGATAGATCCGTATCGTGATTTGGGACTTGGACGTATGCCCGGAATTTAAGTTGGAGATCCCTAGCTTGAGTTATTACCATTTATTAAAAATATGAAGTTTGAAAGGCTAAAGATTTCCAAAGATTGATCGCGGATTTGACTTTATTGATATCGGGGTCGGAACCCGATTCTGGAAATTAAAATAGTTCCATTATATCATTTATGACTTGTGCGCCAAATTTGAAATCATTCTGGATTCATTTAATATGTTTCGGCATGAGTTTTGTAAATTGAAGAGTTTGAAGCTCAAAAGTCCGAATCGAGGTGTGAATTGTAATTTAGACGTTATTTGACGTGATTTGAGACCCCGAGTAAGTCTGTATTATGTTACAAGACTTGTTGAAATATTTGAACAAGGTCCCGAGACGCTCCGGTGAGTTTCGGATGAAATTCGAATCGTTTAGAGCATGTTGAAAGCAGTTGGTTCTTGGAAGAACCTGGTTTAATCGCACCTGCGAAATGGTGACTGCAGGTGCACAACCGCTTCTGCGACCTGGGCACTGGCTAGTTGCGTCGCTTCTGCGGAGGAATGAGGCGCAAATGCGCGACAGCTTCTGCGAAGGCTGAAGTGCTTCTGCGGAAGAGATCGCTTCTGCAGTTGTTTGGTCGCTTTTGCAACGTCACAGGTGCGACATTGATGTCCGCATATGCGAAATTTCGCCTGGCAGCCTCACTTCACAAATGCGAGATTTTGCTTGCAAATGCGGGCCCGCATATGCGAAAATAATATCCGCAGATACGGAAATGCTGGACAGAATATATAAAATCGGGTGTTAACCATTTTTGCTCATTTTTGAGTTTTGAGTCTCGGATTTGGGCGATTCCAAAGGGGCAATTCACGACTTCGACTTGGGTATGTGTTCTATACCCGAAAGGGATTATATTTCATAAACCCATGCTTATATTCATCATTTATTTCGGATTTAGATGGAAGAAAATTAGAATTTTTATAAAATCTTCCAAAAATATAAAATGAAGATTTGAAGGTCAATCCGATGTCGGAATTTGATAATTTTTGTATGGTTGGACTCGTATTGGAACGGGTATTCGGATTGCATGAATTTTTTCGGGATTTGAGATGTGGGTCCACTGTCGATTTTTAAAATGAATTTCGAATTTTAGTCCGAAAAATTAGTAAATTCATATGAAATTAATTCCTACGATTCATGTTGAGTATATTGAATTGTTTGTCACTAGATTTGAAGCTTTTGGACACGAATTCGCGAGGCAAAGGTTTATTGGAATCTTGAAATTGGTTATGAAGCGAGATAAATGTCGTGGTTAACCTTGACTTGAGGGAATAGAATCCTTGAATTATTGGTTAAGTGAAATTCATGTGTAATGACGTATAGGCGATGTGACGAGTGCCTATACGTCGTCAAATTAATTATTTACATAATTATTTGAAAATCAAAAATTATTTTAAATCATGACTTAATTATTATATTAATTGTTTCTCTCATATTCCTTGCTCAATATTATGCCTTGAATCCATGCTATAATGGCTACATGCTTATTTGATTTGTGTGACTTAATTGCTACTTGACATTTAGCATACTAATTATTAAAATGCCTATTTCCTCCTTAATTTCCACAATTAATTTTTACTTGTCATCACTTATTTCTAAATAAATCATAATTATTGTATGCTTGTTATCTTATATAATTGTTGCATTTATTGGAGTAATTTCTTTTATAAGAATTGATAAATTATATTATTGGAGGAGCGGGTTGCACGCCGCGACAGAAATAAAACTGAATATATTGGAGGAGTGGGTTGCACGCCGCAACAGAATTGATTGAAGGCGAAATACATAAATAGCCCATTTAAGTTGTCCTCAACTACCGGCAGACACTTCAATTGAGTCTATTTTCGGTTAGACACCTTCTACTTGGTAAAAGTGTGCCCAATAGATACCTTAGGATGACATGGCAAATCAAGTGTGTTTCACCTAAATTTGAGCGCGTGAGCTTATTGTGTTTTTGTGTTCTCCTTATTCTTTTAGATTAAACTTTGTGGGTCCCACCATGATTTTTTATTTTCCCCCATGTTAATTCCAATTTCTTCATCGAAAAATTCATCTCCACCATAATTTTAATGTGGATCCCACTACCTTCTTAATTTTCCCAATTTAGTTCCAGTTTACTCCCAAAACAATTCATCTCCATCACCAAATTTCTTGACCTAAACACGGGAATATCTGTAGCTCTTTCACCGCTCCACCTTCCGCCATTAATTCACCTCTTCTCCTTGAATCTTGAAAAAAACAATTAATAACAGTCACCACTCCATAACAATGTCACTAATCATGCATAATAATTCAATCCCATTTTCGGCAATCGACCTTCTCCAATTCCCTTTTGAGGCTACAATTTAAAAAATTTCATGGTCCAATTAAATTGTCTTTTAGCAACTGGTAGCGAAGCTTCACTTGTTCTGCTTAGTGTCATCGGCGGCGGCACGGTAAGTAATGAAGCACAATGATGTTATCCATAATGGGCACTTAAAAGAAGCACCGGCAAAATTATGTGAAAATCTGATTCAACTTACCAATAAGGCAAATAATTATGTAATTAAGTTATCTTCTGGACTAAAAGATTGTGTATTTTGTTACATGTAGGTAGGTAGGGAAGAGAAGTTGAAGAAGGAAAAAGGGGAAGCGATGAAGAAGGGGAGCGGGGTCATCGAAGAAGAAGATTGGAGGGTGGGATAGTTATGAGAGAAGAAAGAAATAGGGTACTGGTGGTGGCTGTTTATAATTTACTACTTTATTAGGTTTTCTGATTTGTTATTAATTTTATTTTTAATTATTTAGCCACGTGTCAAATACTAATTGGTTCTTAAAATTATTTTCGAATGTGTATCACACGCGATGTGGGCTGACTAGGTCGGGTATTTATTTGATACACTTGATAGTCACTTGAAGTATCTAACTGAAAATGGGCTCAGTTGAAGTGTCTGGCTGATAGTTGAGGACAACTTAAAGGGGCTATTTATGTATTTTGCCTTGATTGAAATGAATATATTGGAGGAGCGGGTTGCACGCCGCAACAAAGTTGATTGAAAAGATATATTGAGGATCGAGTTGCACGCCGCAACAAGATTAAATGAAAATAAATATATTGTGGGATCGGGTTGCACGCCGTAACGGAAACTAATTGAAATAATAATTGGTATGTGTAATGACTCGGCCAGTCGTTTTTGAGTATTAGAACCCTGTTTCCCCATTTACTGCTCAAATTATGATTTACGGTTGTTATTTGGCTTGCCGGGGGTAATTGGTTCGGGTCCGGTGAGGTTTTGTAATGATTTGGAACACTTAGTTCCATGGTTTAAAATTAAAGTTGAAAAGGTTTTGTGTTGCCGAGGTATATCAATTAGCCGCGGCTCGAACTTTTTGGGTTGAACAATGCACCGATGTGTAGGAAATATTTTGCTCGAAAAGGGTCATTTTCTGCGGCTCACTATGCGGTCGCAGAATCACTTTGCGGACCGCATAATGGCCGCAAAGTGAATCAGGAGTGGGGCAAGTGTGGAGGAAAGTTTGTGGTGCATTATGCGACCGTAGATCAGTTATGCGATGCATTATGCGACCGCAGAACAGGTCTGTGGACCATATAACGACCGCATACTGAGGCACCCTTGCCCAGTTCCGGAGGCCACATTTCGGGGCCATTTCGCGACCGCATAATGTGTTTCGGGGCTTAATTTTTTTTGGTTTTATAAACCCGACCTCATTCCTATAAAACACTATTAGGGGTCATTTTGAAGGGTTTCATCTAACATTTTAGAGAGAGGTGAGAGCATTTTAGAGAGAGAGAGTGAAGACTTAGTCATTTATCCATCAATTCTTGTTCAAGGTTTGAAGATTTCACAAGAATCTTGCTAGGACTTCAAAGAGGTAAGAATTTCATTCACCAATTCTTAAAATTTCGAGTTTGGGTAAAGATGGGTAATTAAGAGTATGATTCTTGGGTGTAAGAGTATTATTTATACGTATCAACAAGGTTTATGGAAAGATTATTGAGTTCAAATGGGTAAAGATTGGGTTGAAAATGGTAGAAATTTTCAAAGAATTTAATTAAAGATTTGAGGGCCGAGTTGATGTCGGAATTTGGTGAAACTTGTATGGTTGGACTCGTGGTTGGATGTGCGTTCATATTTTGTAACTTTTATCGGGTTCCGAGACATGGACCCAACGGGCGATTTTGAGTTAATTTTGGATTTTTATTAAAACAAATTGCATTTCCTTATGGAATTAACTGTGGCTAGATACGAGGCTTTCGGAGGCCAATTCTCGTGGCAAGGGCATAGCGGAATAAAGAATTACACGGTTTGAGATAAGTAACAGTTTTAAATCTGGTTCTAAGGGTATGAAACCCCAGATTATTATATTATGTGAGTATTTTGGAGGTGACGTACATGCTAGGTGACGGGCGTGTGGACGTGCACCGTGGGAATTGGGACTTGGTCCATTCCGTGAAACAGAAAAGTTGAATAAGCTTGTCGTTAGCTATGTGCCCTTTTTGTGCTATAAAAATTTATCAGTGAAGAATGATTAGGCTATGTGATGGTGCTGTAAAGACCACAGAGGTCTTGTACATGTTGAATTATCTGCTAAATTATTATTTTGTACTCAGCCACAGTTTACTTGTTTATTTTATCTCAGTCTCTACTGTTTATTATTGATGCATTATATTATTGTTATTTGGGCTGAGTATCATGAATATTGAGAGCCCGAGAGACTGGAGAGATTTATGACTGAGTGAGGGCAAGGGCCTGATTGTGAGATATTATACTATATCACGTGAGTTATCCGTGCAACACATGAGTTGTCCGTGCAGATCCTTATATTATACTATAGCACATGAGTTGTCCGTGCAGCACGTGAGTTGTTCGTGCGGATCCAGATATTTACACTAGGCACGTGAGTTGTCCGTGCAGATTATAGCGCTTGGGTTGTAGGAGCCCCTCCGGAGTCTGTACACCCCCAGTGAGCGCGGGTACTCATTGTCATTGAGTGTGAGTGCTGAGGGCTGAGAATCGAGTAGTTGAGCTGTTGTGACGAGTTGAGTAACTGTTGCCTTGAGAGGTTGTACTTGCTTTTTATTTGTTGTTGCACTTAGTTGCTATCTGTCATTGTTGTGAAATTCTCTGAAAGATTTTATATCCGTATTATATGAACTTGAACTGTATAAAATTGATTTGACTTAAACTGCTGGATTTGAAAGCATGCCTATTCTTTGCTGGAATTATTGAAAGTGAACTATAACTATGTAGCTCGTCACTATCTTCAGTTCTTAATTTATTATTGTTACTTGCTGAGTTGGTTGTACTCATACTATACCCTGCACTTCGTATGCAGATCCAGGTATTTCCGGACATAGCGGGTGTTGATTCTTTCACACAGTTAATTTTCCGGAGATTCTGAGGTAGCTACCGTGTTTCGCAGACTTTGCCTCTCCTTCCTTATCTCCTTATTTATTGTATTTGGTCTCAGACTGTTATGGTCTCAGACCGTAATTTCCAGACTTGTATTCATATTAGATGCTCATGTACTCAGTGACACCAGGTTTTGAGAGTGTTTGTAGCGGTATTTGCGAGATTTGTGGATTGTGTTTAAATATTATATTTTCAAACTTAAAAGAAATTGTGGTTTATTGAGATTGTCGGCTTACCTAGTATCGAGATAGGCGCCATCATGACAGGTTAGAATTTTGGGTCGTGACATTATGACTACTGAGTTGGCTTCAACTGTTGAATTGAGTTACCTGTTTTATTTCTATTATTGTTGTTATTATTATTATTGCATACAGGTTAATGTAAGTGACTTGCCTTAGCCTCGTCACTACTTCGTCAAGGTTAGGCTCGGCACTTACTGGGTACAAGGGATCGGTTGTACTCATACTATACTCTGCACTTCTTGTGCAGATACCGGAGTTGGTCCCAGTGGCATACAGTAGATTTGCTCGGATTCAACTATTCGCAGGAGAAGTGAGGTATAACGGCATGGTGTTCGCAGTTCTGAAGTCCCCTTCCACTTTATTGTAGCTGTGTATTTCTTCCAGACAACTTCATTTTCATTCAGACCTTTATTTGTATTATTCTAATAGCTCGTGCAATTGTGACGTCAGTTCTGGGATGGTATTTAGACATCGCTATTATTATGGATTATTCACTTTATTTCAAACTTTATTTCCGCATTTGTTTCTTTGTTACTCCCTCCGTTCCAATTTTTGTGAACCTATTTCCTTTTTGGTCCGTTCCAAAAAGAAGGACCCCTTTCTAAATTTAGAAACAATTTTGCTTAAACTTATAATTCTACCCTTTATGAGAAGCTTTTATAACCACACAAATAGTCTGGACTCCTTTTTGACTTGTTTAGGACCACAAATTCCAAAAGTTTTTATTTTTTCTTAAACTTCGTGCCCAGTCAAACATGTTCACATAAATTGGAATAGAGGGAATATTAATTAATTTAAAACTATTTTTAAAAAATGTCTAATATTATTCTAACGTTGGCTTGCCTAGTAAGTGAAATGTTAGGCGTCATCACGGTCCCGAAGATGAGAATTTCGGGTCGTGACAGATATTGGAGGAATTTATATTGTCATTATGTTGGAGGATTATGTTAATTACAGCTTCTTACCTCATTATTACCATTGTGTTTCATATCTCTTCATAATTTATTGTACCGATTTATTGCCACTAGTAAGTGTCGATATCGATTCCTCGTCACTACTTTTTTAGGGTTAGGCTAGATACTTACTAGGTACGCGTTGATTTTCGTACTCATACTACACTTCTGCACTAATTGTGGAGGTACTGAGACAGGTACATTTGGTGATTGTTTGGGCGTATAGGCGCAACTACTGAGGAGACTTATGGTGAGCTGCATTTCCTGTTACGATCCACAACACACAGAGTCTCCATATATTTATTTACTTTATCCCGTCTATCTTATATTTAAGATATATATTGTATTGGTATTGTACTCCTTAGTAGATGCTCATGCACTTGTGACATCGAATTTTGGGAATTTCTTGTAGATGTTTATGATTTTTATCTAATATTGTCACCCCTGTCCTTTTATATTTTATTAATGCATTATATCTCCATGGTTTTCTACGTCTAATTTCTTTTGCTTAATAAAACCCATAATTTTAAAAGCAATAAAATAAACAGTTAAGTTAATAGTTCACCGTTGGCTTGCCTAGCTTCGATGTTGGGCGCCATCACGATGTAGCGAAAATTGGATCATGACAATGTCCTAAGATCTATAAACTTTCAGGTGAATAACGTGTATTAAAAATACAAAATAAGTCTAGATAAAAATCTCATGGTTTTTTAATTACATAAATGGGTTTTGATTCATGGCTTTCTTTAAAGAAGTACGCTTAATGCCTAAAGTTCATTAGCCTATTAGATAAACTTAATGGTAAAAATAACTTTGATTAAAAAGTATATAAATATTTAAAATTATTTATAAAAATTTCTATATTGTGTGTGTAATTATAATTATAAAAATTATGTGTATAATTTTTTTTTAATTTGACTTTAGCTTTAGGTTTTTATTAAACTCAAATCAAACTAAAAATTGTCATTTAAAAACTAAAATAAAATCAAACCAAAAAATATATTGATTTGTTTAATAGATTTTTAATTTTTTTTATTTGAATAGATATTTTTCGAAACGTGAACATGCCTAATCCTAACCAAATCCTACAATTTAGTGACATTATACAATCTCTCAGATAATTTTCAATTCTACTCTCGATGTGAGAAATAGTATGGCGGTTAGCAATAACAAATCCAAGGTTGTAGTCAAACACCACGAGAAGTGTGGTGCATGCTTTGTCCAAATGTATACAAACTCGTTGTTCTTAAAGTAATCTCCAATAAAAGGATTGATTGTTCAATTACTTCTAAAATTATTACTAGAAATAGGCTAGTCCTTCTAGTAAACACTTCGCATGCAAGACTAAGAACCCATTTGGATGGGCTTGTTTTAAATGACTTTTAAGGAAGGAATTTAAAAATAGCCAGATTTACAAGTGGTCATTCAAAAATAATCACACTTTCAAAAGTCAACGAAATTTAGCCACTTTTCATGTAAAGATAAATGTGAACGAAAATACTATTCAAAATCTGGAAAAATACTCCCGCATAATATACTAGAATTTCAGTATAATATACTGAAACTCCAGTATAATATACTGGAACTCCAGTATATTATACTTGTCACGACCCAAATTAACCCTTCGTAAGGTGTCGTGATGGCACCTAGTCTTTACGACTAGGTAAGCCTAATATTTGCAGAAAATATAAAGAAAACGCAATATTTTTTTAAGATAAACAGTATATTTTAAATAGCCAAGAGTAGTACCACTCGGCATACATAAAATAATTTTTTAAGACCTGGAATATCACTAAGTCACAAGCTGCTATAATCTATGTAGCTCTATACAAAAGTCTAAAGATAATAAGGAAAATCTCTAGACGAGGGAGTAGAAGGGGACTCCGAAGA